>VSWD01000009.1:39156746-39382617 GCA_033119305.1 Pinctada imbricata | reverse complement strand
AAGTTTCATCAAAATCCCTTTAGCCATTCTTGAGAAGAAGTCGAAAATGTGAAAAGTTTACGACAGACAGACGACACACGACGGACAACGGACGACGGACGCCGGACGCCGGACGGATCGCTATGACAATAGCTCACTAGAGCCTTTGGCTCAGGTGAGCTAAAAAATAAATCTACTATCGATAAATACAATCTAAGACTTATGGATTCTAAAGGATTTGTTTCGTATGCCGTATTTCGTAGATTTCATGCGTGATCAAGATTTATAATTAAAGTTCAGAAATTGCACATTTCAACTGAAAGAGCATATACTAGTACTTGCACTTCAAAAAATGTATCTGTATAGAACATTTGTTTCGAAACGTATGCAATATAGTGATGAAAAGATCTTTATGTCAATGAAAAGTTTTACTTTACGTTCCAGCAACAATTTAGGCATTTTTATTTTCAAATAGATTAGTATGAATATTTATTTCATTTATTTCTAAAACTCCATTAATTTTTAGTTTTCATATGAATGTGACAATTCGGACAATTGTCAGACACTTTCATATCCGATTTTATGTTATTACCGTCAGTCATGACTGACGGTATACTGTAATCATTCGAAACCTACTTGCACGGATAGAATACCTCTTGGCAATATGATTGGTTGACAATTGCATAAAATGCAAATTTCCGTCTAGGTTATTCAGAACCTGTGTATAAGATTCTCTCACCAAGTCGGCTTAAGAGTCTAGATGACCTGACAAATGAAAGTCATATCGCATCAGTGTATTTTCTTCCGAAATTTGCATCGAAATGTCTTTGAACCGATACGTCCTACGACAATCGCAGATTTTCGGAAATTTCCGTCACTTGAATCGGAAAAACGCGGAAAAGCCCGGAAATGTGCGATTGGTAAATGCATTTTCTAACTAGAATTTTACAACATTTACAGTCAGCTATCTGACGGCAAGCTTTTTGTAAAAGCTAGTACTTGTTTCATAACTGTCATTGATTGCATCTTCATCTTTTCACATTTTTTAATAATCACACGAAAAAACTTCGTTGTGATACTGTCATGATTCAAAAAGAAGTATGGTCATGAGCTATACTAGTGTCAGAACGGACTCCGGACAGACGTCGTCCTTTTGAAGTAATTTGAAGAAACTTATTTTCAAAATTCTGTGACAATTTTGAAGTATTTCAAAAATCTTGCATCTAAGTTGCTTTTATTTTTTCACACCGTCTTTTGACCCCTTTCACCCCTTTGAATTTGTCAATATTAAAATATATGTTCTATTGTACCAATTTATTGTACTAGACACATGTTTCGGACATTGAATCCTCGTCAGTAGTACTTCATGTCAAACAGTTTAAATAAAGCCAAAGTGAATTTTCCTGGCGCCATCTACAATGTCGCGCAGGGGGAAGTCGCCGAGAACCGTCCTTTTTTAATCTATGTAAATGATTTTTACATGTTATATCCAAAAATCCTCCAGTTTTTCCTGAAATTGATGTAGATTGACAGCTTTAAAATTCGGTGTCCCGAAAATGGTCCAGTAATTTGCAAAAAAAAAAAAAAAAGGAAAAAACTGCCAAAATAAAGGGTCACAAAAATCGGTCTACAAACCACCTCTCTTAGTAGATTTCATGGGCGGATCCAGGATTTTTAGAGGGATGGTCCTAAAGTCCTAAAAATGAATAAAATAAATAAATGAATAAAAAAGCACCAGAAAGTACAAAACATTCATGAAATCATGAATCAGACTTTAACCTTCACCCTTTGATCTCTGAATGAGATAATTGCCGCAATTACCTAATTAACCTGCACGGTTTATTCCCGGACTCCTTTCGATACAGAATTAACTTGATTGCTATACGTACATTGTTAAGCGATACAAAAATGTCATATAAACCAATTTGTGCTAATAAATCTTTAACATTTGAAACCCAGTTTTTCTTATTTTGTCTGATTTCACATTGTGTGAGTAAAAACTCGTAGACTGACCTTAGAATGTCATTTTTTGAATTTAATAATTTTATCCAATACTTTATTATTCTAATTTTCCTGTGTATTTTCAGAGGGTAGCGCCCAAGTTCACAGTTAGATTGTCTAAGAAAGACACGCTACCAAAATTATTACGCATTCAAGGCTACGCTACAAAACCCTGTAATAATAAATTACTTATTTTCTTTACCTTTATACAAATAAAAACAAGCGTGGATCTAGAGTGGTTAGGGAGGTCAAGTCCTGCCTGGAATTTGCATAAAATGCTGATTTTTCCTAGTTTTACGAGAATTTATGGCTGGACACCCCTTCCTCCCATGGGCTGACCTCTCTGCCCTTTCAAAACTTCTCCTGATCCGCCCGTTTCTTTAGGAAATCCTGATTATGTTGACTAAGAACTGCATGCTGTACAAATAGTATGACCGTGTCATATTTCATATCCCTCGATTTATTGAAGAATTTGAATCTATTTGGTAAAATTCTGTATAAGAAAATTATAATTCGTTTAGGAAGTCTTTAGAAACAACTTTTCATTATTTATTGTCCGTAATTGTTAATTGATAGATAGACAGCGATATTGCTCTAAGCTAAGTTGTGTACAAACATTTCGTTCTTTGACACTTCTCCGTAACGTTATTTATTTGAGTTAATTAGTTGTGTAAACTTCTAAGATAAAAGGGTACATGCCGATAACCTGAGGGCATAGGCATGTCACCTTTACGGACACTTGTTATAATCCCTCCTATTGATTAATTAGGGATTATCTTGGGGTAACGGGCGTAACGCCACCCATCTTATAATTGTTGTATTTCATTATTATAAAAGTTAGTTTTAAGAGTTTTTACGTTAGAGTCGAATGTTGGAAGATGTGATATATATTTAAGTTGAGAACTGAACAAGAAACATGTAAATTATAGATTGGACGTTCGTTTATGTATATAGTGTATATAGTGAACCAATGACATGTATAATAAAATATGGAAAATGCAGCTAAGCGAGTTTGTACAATTCCCCATGTAACCGGACAGCAGAATTCCCCACAGACACAAACACCCCGGTTATATATTGGTGGAGAATCCGTGATTCCAAAATGATACCTCTTGCTACTGAAATTTATGGTGGAGATTTTATTATGGAAATGTACATGTAGAATAGTGCAATAAACTGTCCATCGTGTCCTGATACTAGTAACCGTTTTGGCATGGATCTAAGCGCATACATGTATGCTCCGAAACCATTTTGCGGAGACTATACGGAAAATGCCGAAGAATGGATCAGGAAATATGAACTCTACCTTGAAGCAGCAGCATTTAATGATGAGGATTTCTGTAAGATAATCACTCTTATTTTGACTGCAGACGCCTTCACGTGGTACAGAACCCTGACACAGGATGTTAAGAGAGACAAACAATCTTTAATCGAATCATTTTTAAAGAAATTTGGGAAAACTTATTCCCATAACCAAGAACAAATGGGGAATGTTTATGGATGAACAACAACAGCCAAATGAAACGGAAACGGATTTCAAAAATGACGTACATTGCCTGACAGTAGATTTGAAAGTTCCTGCCGGCATGAAGGACAAATCAGGATGGCACTGCGCACCAGAACACCTACATAACCATGAAATTGAAGGAAGAAAGGAAATCCCGAATTACATAGGAATACGCGACTCAAGACTGTGTAATATAGTATGTCAACAAATGGACAATGCGCGCAAGAAGATTCCAGAAAACGCGGGAGATCCAAAATTTTGTGTTACAAAGGGACATAGAAAACGGAGGAGACTCAAGTTGGACGCTAGAAAACGCAGGAAACTCAAACTACTTTGTACTACAAAACACAGATCATTCTAAAACTATTTTTAGAGCTACATACATGTAAAAAAAACTGTCCTTTAAAATTATTTTGCTTAATATAAATTTTTCTAAAATTTTGAATATCTGATATTCAAGATTTGATAATTATTTACTATTTGTGTATGAATGTTGGGATCAGAATTAAACTGGCCATTTATATTTTGAGACTGACTTTTGAATTGTATTGTGAGTTTGGCCGACTTACCTTGCTTTTCATTTCTTTATTAATGTATCAAATCTTGGAAATCCTTTGTTCGAAAAACGAAAGTTTTTTTTAAAATTTCAAATTGCCTATCTTGAGTTACAAATGCTTATTCACAAATGTTTATTTATCAAATTTATTTCTAGTAGAATTATATACATTGCTTATAGGCGTATATACATAGCTCATCTTTTGGTTGCGTTAAAAAAAAAAAAGAATTAATGCGTGAGTCCAAATAATAAGGTGCCTGAGGTTAGAGCGACATTGTATCCGAGTGTATTTATTTATGAAATGGTCACACTAATGTCTTGTTTGATTATCTATACTATATATGCTTATTTTTTTTCCAAGAATACGGACATTGATTACGAAAATACATGAACATTTGTGCGCACATGTATATAATGTATATAGAATTTGAATTGCTTATATTTATGTTATGATATCGTATATTCTAGAATTTAATATTTAAAAAAAATGATTCGGAGAATCATTTGGGGAGCGAGGGGGTAATATGACCGTGTCATATTTCATATCCCTCGATTTATTGAAGAATTTGAATCTATTTGGTAAAATTCTGTATAAGAAAATTATAATTCGTTTAGGAAGTCTTTAGAAACAACTTTTCATTATTCATTGTCCGTAATGATAGACAGCGATATTGCTCTAAGCTAAGTTGTGTACAAACATTTCGTTCTTTGACACTTCTCCGTAACGTTATTTATTTGAGTTAATTAGTTGTGTAAACTTCTAAGATAAAAAGGTACATGCCGATGACCTGTGGGCATAGGCATGTCACCTTAAAGATACTTGTTATAATCCCTTCTATTGGTTAATTAGGGATTATCTTGGGGTAACGGGCGTAACGCCACCCATCTTATAATTGCTGTATTTCATTATTATAAAGGTTAGTTTTAAGAGTTTTTACGTTAGAGTCGAATGTGGAAAGATGTGATTTATATTTAAGTTGAGAACTGAACAAGAAACATGTAAATTATAGATTGGACGTTCGTTTATGTATATAGTGTATATAGTGAACCAATGACATGTATAATAAAATATGGAAAATGCAGCTAAGCGAGTTTGTACAATTCCCATGTAACCGGACAGCAGAATTCCCCACAGACACAAAACACCCCGGTTATATATTGGTGGAGAATCCGTGATTCCAAAATGATACCTCTTGCTACTGAAATTTATGGTGGAGATTTTATTATGGAAATGTACATGTAGAATAGTGCAATAAACTGTCCATCGTGTCCTGATACTAGTAACCGTTTTGGCATGGATCTAAGCGCATACATGTATGCTCCGAAACCATTTTGCGGAGACTATACGGAAAATGCCGAAGAATGGATCAGGAAATATGAACTCTACCTTGAAGCAGCAGCATTTAATGATGAGGATTTCTGTAAGATAATCACTCTTATTTTGACTGCAGACGCCTTCACGTGGTACAGAACCCTGACACAGGATGTTAAGAGAGACAAACAATCTTTAATCGAATCATTTTTAAAGAAATTTGGGAAAACTTATTCCCATAACCAAGAACAAATGGGAATGTTTATGGATGAACAACAACAGCCAAATGAAACGGAAACGGATTTCAAAAATGACGTTCATTGCCTGACAGTAGATTTGAAAGTTCCTGCCGGCATGATGAAGGACAAATCAGGATGGCACTGCGCACCAGAACACCTACATAACCATGAAATTGAAGGAAGAAAGGAAATCCCGAATTACATAGGAATACGCGACTCAAGACTGTGTAATATAGTATGTCAACAAATGGACAATGCGCGCAAGAAGATTCCAGAAAACGCGGGAGATCCAAAATTTTGTGTTACAAAGGGACATAGAAAACGGAGGAGACTCAAGTTGGACGCTAGAAAACGCAGGAAACTCAAACTACTTTGTACTACAAAACACAGATCATTCTAAAACTATTTTTAGAGCTACATACATGTAAAAAAAACTGTCCTTTAAAATTATTTTGCTTAATATAAATTTTTCTAAAATTTTGAATATCTGATATTCAAGATTTGATAATTATTTACTATTTGTGTATGAATGTTGGGATCATGCAGAATTAAACTGGCCATTTATATTTTGAGACTGACTTTTGAATTGTATTGTGAGTTTGGCCGACTTACCTTGCTTTTCATTTCTTTATTAATGTATCAAATCTTGGAAATCCTTTGTTCGAAAAACGAAAGTTTTTTTTTTAATTTCAAATTGCCTATCTTGAGTTACAAATGCTTATTCACAAATGTTTATTTATCAAATTTATTTCTAGTAGAATTATATACATTGCTTATAGGCGTATATACATAGCTCATCTTTTGGTTGCGTTAAAAAAAAAAAAAAGAATTAATGCGTGAGTCCAAATAATAAGGTGCCTGAGGTTAGAGCGACATTGTATCCGAGTGTATTTATTTATGAAATGGTCACACTAATGTCTTGTTTGATTATCTATACTATATATGCTTATTTTTTTCCAAGAATACGGACATTGATTACGAAAATACATGAACATTTGTGCGCACATGTATATAATGTTTATAGAATTTGAATTGCTTATATTTATGTTATGATATCGTATATTCTAGAATTTAATATTTTAAAAAAATGATTCGGAGAATCATTTGGGGAGCGAGGGGGTAATATGACCGTGTCATATTTCATATCCCTCGATTTATTGAAGAATTTGAATCTATTTTGGTAAAATTCTGTATAAGAAAATTATAATTCGTTTAGGAAGTCTTTAGAAACAACTTTTCATTATTTATTGTCCGTAATTGTTAATTGATAGATAGACAGCGATATTGCTCTAAGTTAAGTTGTGTACAAACATTTCGTTCTTTGACACTTCTCCGTAACGTTATTTATTTGAGTTAATTAGTTGTGTAAACTTCTAAGATAAAAGGGTACATGCCGATGACCTGTGGGCATAGGCATGTCACCTTTACGGACACTTGTTATAATCCCTCCTATTGATTAATTAGGGATTATCTTGGGGTAACGGGCGTAACGCCACCCATCTTATAATTGTTGTATTTCATTATTATAAAAGTTAGTTTTAAGAGTTTTTACGTTAGAGTCGAATGTGGGAAGATGTGATATATATTTAAGTTGAGAACTGAACAAGAAACATGTAAATTATAGATTGGACGTTCGTTTATGTATATAGTGTATATAGTGAACCAATGACATGTATAATAAAATATGGAAAATGCATCTAAGCGAGTTTGTACAATTCCCCATGTAACCGGACAGCAGAATTCCCCACAGACACAAAACACCCCGGTTATAATAGCATCAGAAAATTTCGAAAATTTTCGAATATATACGATATAAATAATAATTATTGCTACTGACACGGACTGAATCATGCGCCCCAAATTCAGTTCAAATACTCTTCAGATGCCACCAAATTGCTCCATTTTTTCAAAATTTTCTCGGGGCCCCCCGAACCCCCACCAATGGGAGGGGGAACCCCCTCCCATACCCTCCCCCACTCGGCCGTTCGGGCCTCGCAAGTGATTTCCATAAAAAATGTATGTGCCCCCCCCGGCAATTAGGGTTCTGGATCCGCCCCTGGGTACACATCGTCGGAACCACACGGTCGGTCACGCTAAACGAGGTGAGTTTAGCGTGACCGATCGTGGGTTCCGACGATGCTGGGTACAGTAATAATCATGATTCGGAACGAACAGCTTTCTTTCTTCTTATAAATTCCTCCACTGCTTGGAGTACCACCCCAATGGGATGTAAAACTGTGTGGTTTGATAAAATTTTCATGTTTACATTAAAACAAGTGACATCATGTTTTAACAGTAGATAATATAACAATTTTAAGAGATACCTTATAGGCATATCTACTATGTGTTATTCATCTATCTTTCCGTTTTCACTGAATGTTACTGTGGGCTAAACCCCCATTAAAATGGGTGTTTAATATGGGCATTTTCATGTGTTACCCTGTCTACAGTGTTGCACACCCTCATCAACATACAACTAGAGTGGGATTTGAAGCAAATTTGAACGAACAGAGTGTATGGCATAACACAGCCCTCTTGACAAAGATTCAAAAAATGCTAAGAAAAACTTTCTAAAATACTAAATGCATGGATATTAGTATCTATTTGAACAGTTAGTTGTGAGAAAGGTTTAACTACCTATTTACAGTATTAAGGGTATCTTCACTTTGCAAAATGCAGGGGACAACTGATGATGACGGGTCCAGAATTATTTGAGTCAAAAGAGGCCTGTTATCACGAAACATGTCACCGAGACCTTTATTTGCAAGAAAATCTAATATTTTTTCCAGGAATTGGTCCCTTATCTTAAGGTATCCGATGTACAATAGGGCATTTTTCGATGCCTGGTAAGGTACAATAAACTATATATTTTCTGAAAGGTTATAAAGCCCACTGCTCAGAAATAATAATTTTGGGGCCAGAAAAACAAAGGGGAATAACTGATGAAGCATTTAAATTGTCTATTTTCTCTATAAAACATATGAAAAATAACAAAGTTGTACAAGAGATTTTCCCATTTGATTTTTAAGACCCAGGAATCATATATCTGTACTCAGGGCATCATTACCTCTCAGAAAATATATAGTTTATAGTACCTTACCAGGCATAAAATTTACCATTCTTCACAATGGACATGATTAAAACGATATGTAAAATGACTCTATTGTACAACGGATACCTTAAAGCAACGGAAGAGCGAAAAGAACTTGGTACGAAAGGACACCAATACGATATACATCTATACAGCTCGGTAATCATGGCGGATTCAGATTCAGATAAAACAGTGCCCATCTCTGACGCAGATACTATCTGCGATAGTGATGATTCAAACAAAAAGAGACGTTTCTCAGAATCTAGTTCTTCATCTCCTGAATGTAAACGGCACTGTAGCGCTACTGGTAGTGATCGTACGCATGGAAGCTCGGACGAAGATGAAGATGTAACTCCACAAAAGTCTTCTGGCTCTGGAATATCAACAGAATCTGAGAACGAGGATTCGTCTCCTATGACAATGGTGACAGGAAAATTAAAAAAATCAGCCTCCCTTGATCTCCCATGGAGACTGAGTAAATGGGAAAGAAAACATATTGAAAACCTCAATATTTCTATAGTGTATGTTCCTAATTCGAAACCTCTCGATCTTATTCAGTGTGGGGAGATCGAGAACAAGGAAGAAACTGAGAGAATAAATGAGTTGAAGAAATATGTGCAGAAGAGCCCAGTAATGGCTAATTTGAGGTCTTTGGATCATTTGTACACATCTTTTTCTGATCTCTCATCAGAAACTTTATGGGAGATGGCACCAAACGATGATGAAAAGATATCGATGATCCCAACATGGGTACCAGAAAAACACATGATATGGTTTTACAGGTACATACATGTATTATGCAGGGATTTCAATAAGAATTATTTGAAGCAGTGAATTTGAAATTTGAAGCGTATCAATTTGAGTGCCGCAGGTGCGAGCCAAGTGCCGAAGGCACGAGTTTTCTAGGGGGATCCAGGGGCATGCTCCCCGGAAAATTTTTAAAAATTTGATGCAAAATGGTGCATTCTGAGGGTACCTGGGGATGAAATATCACCTAGGGAAAGTGTGTAAATTTCATGTAAAATCCCGTAGAAAAACAAATGTGTCAAGTTTTAATACACCATGTACACATAACATTTTAACAATTTGCTTATGATATTTTAAAAACACTTGATTTTATATTTCTGGGTACCAGACAGCCACGCATGTCTCATTGAAAGGAATCCAAATTTGGATTTAGCCATGTATTTTGCTTGATTCCATTTTAGCTGTAAGTCCTCACTAATTTTGAACTTGGAATCAGTGGTAACTGAATTCAACATTTTAGCGATAATGGTTCAATCGTTAAGATATTTAGAAAAAAACGTGTACAATTGACCCTTCCGAACGTGGGAAAATTTTGAGAAATTCCATGACGTCACAATGCAATTTCGATGTTTGACCGAGGTTCGAAGCTTGCTTGTCCGAGGTAAAAGCATTGTGATGTCACGAAGTTTTGCATTTTTTTCCCACAATCGGAAGGGTCAATTGAAAAAATTGCAATGGTTACATTAAAAACTTGATGCTTTTTTAATGGTTGATGTTGATTTAAATTGTATTCATAAATTCGAATTGATTTAAATTGACATCAAATATAGATAGGATTTTTAAGAAAGTAGAAAAATCTGTTTAATATTTACTTTTGTGGAGCTCGATCATTTTCCGAATTTTAATTTTGACGAAATTTTGTAGTTGAAGTAGATTATTAACTGATAAAACATTGCATTCATTCATTTTTTAAAAGTTTTTTCCTTCTGTTTCGGAATATATATGGAATGCTTCAATTTTAACTTTGCTAAAACATGTAAAAGAGTGAATGAGCGATAGCGGCCCACTTCTTTTTATGCTTCCAGCCGCACGTCACAATCAGCTTGCTTTTTTTTTTTAATTTGCGATCGATCGGTACGTACGATCTTTTTAAAAACCGCTTGGATTCTCATCAGGCCTAAAATAAAAATAGGTGTGTTTCGACTAACCCGACCTTACCTGCAAAAATACGCCGATCCTAATTTTTTTTCGCCGAAAAAAGTAAAATTTTCGTTTTCCGTTCTTTTTCCATGCTTTATTTGACGACTGCCGAGATATATTTTTTCTAAAAAATTCGTGTATTAATTGATTTAATTGCCACGAAAATTACCTGGCTTAAACTAGCCCTTGCAACGCGAGGTGTCAAACGTTTTGTAGCCAGGAAGATTGTATTTAATTAACCTGACAAACGAGTTTTTATGCCTTCTACTATGGAGGGGGATTAGAGTCACAATGCTATTTGTCTTGCTTACATGCTTCATGCTATGTTGCTTCATTCAATATTTGATTATTCCATGTTCAGTTTTCCGGACTTTCTTCCGCTGTTGTTGGATATGTTGAACTCATTTTTGATATGTGGATATATCTCAATGGGATACGGATCAAGTTTGAGTTTCCTTTTGATTGACCTAATTTTACAAGAGTTATGGCTCTTGGACCTAGCAAATTTTATGAAAATTTCAGTTTTCCGGATTTTTTTCTGCTGTTGTTGGATAAATTGAACTCATTTTTGGTATGTGGATATATCTCAATGGGATACAGATCAAGTTTGAGTTTGCTTTAGATTCACCTATTTTTACTAGAGTTATGGCCCTTGGACTTAGCAAATTTTATGAAAATTTCAGTTTTCAGGACTTTTCTCGGTTCTATTGCAAATAATGCACTGATTTTTGGTAAATGAATACATCTCAGTGTGATACAGACCAAGTTTGAGTTTGATTTCCATTGTCCTATTTTTTTCTAAGAGTTATGGCCCTTGGACTTAGCAAATTTCATGAAATTTGCAGTTTTCCGGACTTTTTTTTGCCGGTTATTGCAGATAATGAACTGATTATTTGTGTGTGAATACATTATAGTGTGATGCAGATTTGAGTTTAATTTAGATTGACTAATTTTCACAAGAGTTATGGCCCTTGGACTTAGCAAATTTCGTGAATTCAGTTTCCCAGACTTTTTTTGGCTGTTGTTGCAGATGATGAACTGATGAACAGAGATGCAAGTCATAAATTTATGCCGCCTGTAGGGGACTTATATCGCACAGCGATCATTGCATTTTTTTCCTTGTTTTGGGGCCGAATTTCGACCCCTTCCCAATGCCAAATTTCCTCTATTTTCCCCAAAAAATCACCCTGAAATTCCCAAAGAGGAATTATGAAAAAATCACCTGAGAAAATAAGACTCAAAACCAGCTGGAAGTCTGTCAGCACAAAATGTCCTATTTCGAAGTGCATTTTTTAAAGTTTTTTATTCATCCCTTGTTCAGTTCAAGCAAATCAATAGATTAGCAGTGTTAGTAAATGATACTTTAGGGTTATACTTTGGTGAGAATTTGTTAAAAAATTTTCCAAATTTTAGCAAAATATCTTCCAAATTTTAGCAAAATATCGCAAATTTTCCCAAATGGGACAGGCACAGGCACCTTGCCCAAAATAAAAAACCCTGCTTCCATGTTTACTTAACTTCCGACTATCAAATTTCATGTCTTCTGGCTGTTTCAAAAAATTGAACCGAAGCATGTATCGACAAACCGAAAGCATCAGGATGATCTAGAGAGATGTCTTAAGAAGTGTTGTTATTTTTGGGTCCACTTCGAAGTCAAATTTTTGACGCGTTTTTGACGTCTTTTCGGATTTAGTCAGAAATGCACATTTTTGCACTATTTCTTTAAATAACTCAATAAGTGTATGATTTTACACACTCATTTACTACATATTTATCATATTTAACTTACTTAATGCTTTGATATGTATTTTATGCTTAAATTTTATTTTTTTGATTTTTTATGAATTTTTTTCTCATGTAAAAAGGAAGGGGGGGGGGATGATTTTCATACATTTTCTGCTTCTTTTCTATAACCACTCTTCAGATTGTCATGACAATTTGTAGGTATGAGGTACTCATTCATGGTACCCTACAAGTGAAAGAATTTTGTCAAGATATCCACTTTTGGATGTTTAAGGAATATTTTTTAAGATTGTACATAGGTATAATGTATGTTTTCCATGCTCAATGGACCCATGGGGAGTGGCTTTAAACCCGGGCGGGACCCCAACGAAATTTTTTTCCCTTTTTAGCTCACCTTAGCCATAGGCTCAAGTGAGCTACATGTATTGTCATAGTGTTGCGTCTGTCGTCCGTCGTCCGTTGTTGTCGTAAACTTTTCACATTTTAAACTTCTTCTCCAGAACGGCTGAAGGGATTTTGATGAAACTTGGTAGGTATGAAGTACTCATGGTCCCCTACAAGTATTGTTGTTTTTCGTCCGGATCTGTCAACAGGTGGCGCCACCACAGCCAAAAGTAGGTCACGGGGGGTACCCTCCTTCTTCAGAACCGAAGCATGTATCGACAAACCGAAAGCATCAGGATGATCTAGAGAGATGTCTTAAGAAGTGTTGTTATTTTTGGTTCCACTTCGAAGTCAAATTTTTGACGCGTTTTTGACGTCTTTTTGGACTTAGTCAGAAATGCACATTTTTGCACTATTTCTTTAAATAACTCAATAAGTGTATGATTTTACACACTCATTTACTACATATTTATCATATTTAACTTACTTAATGCTTTGATATGTATTTTATGCTTAAATTTTATTTTTTTGATTTTTTATGAATTTTTTTCTTATGTAAAAAGGAAGGGGGGGGGGGTGATTTTCATACATTTTCTGCTTCTTTTCTATAACCACTCTTCAGATTGTCATGACAATTTGTAGGTATGAGGTACTCATGCATGGTACCCTACAAGTGAAAGAATTTTGTCAAGATATCCACTTTTGGATGTTTAAGGAATATTTTTTAAGATTGATCATAGGTATAATGTACGTTTTCCATGCCCAATGTTACAGGTGCAACTACAGGAAAAAAACCTTCTTTGTATGATTAATCATTTTTAGATCGACCTTTCATCCATAGTTACAGCTGATAATTCAACAAGTGACACATGCTTTAATGTCTTATTGATTGACCTTTTATGTGATATGATTCAATTATTTAAATTCTTTATACTTATTTAAGAATTTTATTTTTAAAGTCGGGAACAAGATTTCAAAAGCGGCCATGTTTTGCCGTGTACCCGAAGGGGATTCCCCATGTAGAAATGTGATACCTTTAGTACTGCGATACATTTCAGGAGATACAGTGCAAACGGAATAGATTTTTATTTAATGTTTATTATACTTGGAACACTTTCATAATGGTTATCATTCATGTACTTGGAACACTTGCATATACTTGTTATCATGTATAAAGTTTGCTCGAATTTCCTCTGTCTTAGACTCTCTTAGATGAAGTAATTTACGGACTGATTTCTTGAAGAAACGTCTGATGAGTAATCTCTTCCTCTGGATTTTGAGAATGCATAGGACATTTAATATCTGAAATTCTTGAAATAAATAATTCAGTTCAGAGTTCCTGAAATCTTCCTATGAAATGTTGGACCACAGAAAGCTGTTGTTTAGATAGAGAAAATAAATTATTATTTACAACCATAAGCCACTGTGTTCGACATCTTGTATGTATAATATTTCTAAGAGGAACACAGAGGCCTGAGGTTGTGAATGATAAAACATTTTCTCTCATAAAATGACAGGTTCCTGTGATAAGACATTTTGAAATTTTATCTGTTCAAATAATAGATACATGATGAGTTTTTATCGGACCAAATAACTTTTTGTCGGCAAATCCTATGCAACTGATACATTTCATGAACTCTCTCCGCTAACAACTTTTCCGTGTAACAGACCTTTGATGAGGTAAAACAATTTGTTAACAGTAAATAACGATGTCGTAGGTCTGCTAGTTGGACAAGCTTAACAATTTCATGGGCCTTTTAATTTGTTTCAAACTACGAAACCTAGAGAAACCACTTGAGTTGTTGAACAGCGTATGCTGAAATGCGACGCTCCTTCTCGCCTGTTGAAATATGCATAGGCAAGAAGCGCCGCATTTCAGCATATTCACTGAAAATTATTTGTTCAAGTAGCTTCACTGGGTCATGAGGTTTGATACACCATACACTGCTTTTTGGAAAACAAACTGGCCCAATTTCTGCACAACTCACTTGAATTGATAAATATTGGATTAAAATGATTTTAACTGTACGTTTCATGTATTTGAGATGAAATCAATACTATTCAAAAGCATTCATAGATTTCAGTATACTTTTAATATGCATAAAGGCAAAACCTAAAAATCTTTGTTTTTTATGCCCGGGAATAAAAGATTCGGGAGCATATAGTTTTTGGCCTGTCTGTCTGTCTGTTTGTCTGTCTGTTTTCCGAAAAACTTTAACATTGGGCATAACTTTTAAATGGAAGCTGGTGATAGAGGTTTCATATTTCACATGTGTATTCCTTGTGACAATACCTTTCCATTGATACGAAAATTTTTGACCTCGTGACCATAACCTTGACCTTTGACGTACTTCTCAAAAACTTTAATATTGGGCATAACTTTTGAATGGTTAGTGATAGAGGTTTCAATTTTTACATGTGTATTCCTTGTGACAAGATCTTTCAATTGATAACAATATTACGCTGACCCTGACCTCTCACATACTTAACAGAAAATGGCCTTTATACTAACAAAGATGCCGCCGGGGGCATTCTCGTTCCACAAACACAGGCTTTATAATTTCTGGCATGCTAGCTATCAATAATGAAAGGTTTTGTGTTCAATTTTAAATAAACTTAATTTATGAAATCATTTCATTGTTTTATTCTTTTTCTGCTGCACATTAATGTACAATATGATTTTATTTTTGATGTTGCATACTTGAACTATACTAGCTGGGCATATGACGTTGGACCACTTTATCCGTCTTTTCAAATCAGTAAAAAAGTTATTGTTTTGAAATGTGACTATTTTTTCTTTTTTGTCCTTTTAAAGGTTGTCTGAAAAAAAAAACTTCTTTGCATCCGGCAAAAATCTTTTTAGAAAGGTTGTGGGCTAAAATCCTGGTACTGGCACTATCAGTATTCAATGTCAGTATGTCAATTAGAGCGTGCATGGGTATCAGGTGAGCGTTGTGCCCCCTGGGGCTCTTGTTTGTAAATCTCTCTTTAATGGCTAAAAATATTATCACCATCATAATTTTTTGAGATAGTACATATATAAACCTACAAAATGGTATATATTTGGTATAAAAAAAATTAATTTTAAAGATGGGAACATGATGTTTGAAGATTATTGGGGTTTTACTAAAGATTATATAGGAAAAACAAAAATGTCAAAAATTGCATTTTTAGATTCAAAATTTTTATCAGATGACTTTGTTTGATGTTTCTGAAAATAATTTTCCTTTAAAGTTCATTTAATTTCCTATAAATTGATACATAAAACATGAAAAGGCCAAAAATGAAATTAAGATTGTTTCCCCAAATGCGACTGACCCCCCAAATTCGGCGCGACTCGAATAATTTTTTTGCAATTTTTTTTTTCAAAGAATTATTTTTCCCAGAATTTATGTGTACCCAATTTGGATTCATAATTTAATATGTGCGCTATCGAGATAAGCACCACGCTCCGTGTTTTTACTTTACGTTAATTTGTTGATTAAACGTCTGCACACCCAGTTAAGCCTTACTTAAGGTGTCAAGCGTCTTGAGAAGCTTGTATATACCTGAGAAAATTAAATGGTTTTACGGCTTCTACTGTGCACGTTAATCCGCTAGTTGTAGTTTTAAAAGACAAGCGATCTATAACGTAACATGGAAACGTTTACATGTATCATGGCTAGATCGCGTTGACCGGCACGTGTCGTATAATGAAGGCATGACGGTACATCAAAAGTAGAAATACGATATATCAAATTGCACTAAATTTTGTTTTTAATCTGTATTATTCGATAAATTTCCTGACCTCGCCGTCTTTGTCAAAGAAAATAATTACCGTTTTTTACAAGATAAGAAGGAGGATATCTCCCTCATGGCGTCGTGCAAAATCGTTTTACTTTGAATGAATAAAGAGTTGGTATGGTCGTGTTTTTTGTATGCTTGAATAAAATAAGTTAAAAGTGAGAAGTTGAGACGTATGGAATAAATCAAGATACCCACAAAATTGCACGGGGAATTGTTTTATTTAGCGATTTGCATTTAAAAAAGATCTCTGGAGGAGGGGGAGGAGTCGTATTGCAGGCTAAGTATAACAAGTGTCAGTTTGTCAGCTTTCTTTGTCAGAGATTACCTTGAATACTGCAATGGCAGACTTAAAGGAGGGGCATGTTAAATTTTCAATATTTGGACCAAATTTTTCAAATAGGTATTTGAACTTTTGAAGATAATTTTCAATTCTCAACCTCTTTTATGCCCCCGGAATCAAAGATTCGGGGGCATATAGTTTTTGGCCTGTCTGTCTGTTTGTCCAAAAAACTTTAACATTGGACATAACTTTTGAGCTTTCATGATTCATATGTGTATTCCTTGTGACAAGACCTTTCCTTTTATACTAAAATATTGGACCTCGTGACCTTGACCTTTGACCTACTTTTCAAAAACTTTAACATTGGGCATAACTTTTGAATGGTAATTGATATGGCTTTCATATTTCACAAGTGTATTTGTTATGACAAAACCTTTCTATTGATACCAAAATTTTTACCTTGACTTTGACCTTTTACCCACTTTACATAAACTTTAACATTGGGTATAACTTAAGAATGGTAAGTGATAGGGCTTTGATATTTTACATGTGTATTCCTTGTCACAAGATTTTTCCATTGATTATGATTGATACCAACATTTTTTAACCCATGACCCTGACCTTGACCTTTCACATACTTAACAGAAGATTGTGTTTATACTAACAAAGATGCCATCGGGGGCATTCGTGTTTCACAAACACAGGCTTTATTAAAAGGCGAAAAAACCTGCCCTTTCCTGATCCAAAAATTTAGCATTAAAGTTAAGACTCCCTTAGATATACTAAGTACATTTTTGTACTAACACTAAGTCCATCTGCTACCAGGAGTCACGGTCATGAAACAGCCTCAAGAGGATTTTCTCATAAGGCCT
This sequence comes from Pinctada imbricata, assembly GCA_033119305.1. Taxonomy (NCBI): domain Eukaryota; kingdom Metazoa; phylum Mollusca; class Bivalvia; order Pterioida; family Pteriidae; genus Pinctada; species Pinctada imbricata. Next base: position 39,364,920 of record VSWD01000009.1, on the reverse strand, counting down.
AAAACTAATTGAGTTTTAAAACTGTCTTCAATCTCTATTTTGAAATACAACACACTATTTAAAGTATAATTATGTTAAGCATGTAGATAAGATTGAAGTATTATTAACACATTCATTTCATTATAAAAATTGTTAAACAATTTATCAAACATTTATGTTAAACAGTTTAGTAATAAAGCAACAACACATAACACAACGTGCAATGACGCAACACGCATTGCAAAATGTTACGTCACAATGCAAGGTGCTTAACAGACTTGGCACGATACTATCTAAACTTTCTGGTGAGAACACTCAATCACTGTCTTCAAAATAAAAGAGTTTGAGGAAAAATCAATCTTTGTATACTTGTTTTTATTACAAGCTCTTTTTTTCAGTCAGCTATAAGACTTCTTGTTGTCCAAAAAAAAATTTATTTATCTACCTACCTAATCAACACTCCAGGGGTTGGGTTGCGTTCGAGGAAACAAACATATTTTTAAGGTTGGCCAAATCCATCAATATTTAGATGGGGAACATGACATTTGAAATTTAGGCCTAGGAAGAGACAGGTTATATAGACTAGAGTAAATTTGGTAGTGCTTCCCTACCCCCTTAGTCAACCTCTGGGTCGGCCACTTGTATTGGCGCTTTTGAATATGCTAGTTCGAAGACGGTCGTATTTTAATTCTAATCATGATGTAAAACTACACAAATAAATGATGAATAATTCCACTAAACGAACTTTTCTTTCATACGGAAATTTACACGGTTTTATTAGCTCTACTGGTCAAAGACCAGTCGAGCTTATGCCATCACCCTGTGTCCGGCATCCGGTCGTCTGTCTGTCTGTCTGTCCGTCCATTAAACTTTTCTTGTGAGCTCGAATCCTCTGAATCTGTGAATAGTACAAAATAAATTCTTTTTGCATTATAATGGGCTTGTGGTCTAGTTGTGCACCCGATATTTTGTTTTAGCCCCTGACCCCTAGGGTCTTGAAAAATGGGTGTGGTCATTTTCTCCTATATAACTCTATGTATTATGTAATCTTGTGAGCACCAATTCTCAGAAAGTATAATTGATAGAAAGATAGTTTTTAGCTCTACTGGTCTCAGACCAGTCGAGCTTATGCGATACCCCGTCGTCCAGCGTCCGTCCATCTGTCCGTATGCCATAAACAATTCTTGTGCTCTCAACTCCTCTGAAACCATTGGTGTTAGAAAGTTAATTCTTTTTGCATCCTACTTGATATGTGGTCTAGTTGTGCATCTGACATTTTGTTTCAGCCCCTGACCCCCAGGGTCTTAGAAAATGGGCGTGGTTATGAAATTCCATGTGATCTTGTGCTCGCAACTTCTCTGACACTATAAATGATGGAGACCTAAATCTTTTTGCAATATGATGGGTCTGTGGTCTAGTTGTGCACCTGATATTTTGTTTGAGCCCCTGGCCCCCAGGGTCTTAGAAAATGGGTGTGGTTCATTTTTTCCTATATAAGACTATGTAATCTTGTGCTCACAAATCCTCTGACACTATAAATGATGGAGACTTAATTCTTTTTGCAATATGATGGGTCTGTAGTCTAGTTGTGCACCTGATATTTTGTTTGGGTCCCTGACCCCCAGAATCTCAGAAAATGGGTGTGGTCATTTTCACCTATATAACTCTATGTATCTTGTGCTTGCAACTTCTCTGACAGTGTTAATGATGGAGACTTAATTCTTTTTGCAATATGATGGGTCTGTGGTCTAGTTGTGCACCTGATATTTTGTTTGGGCCCCTGACCCCCAAGGTCTTAGAAAATGGGTGTGGTCATTTTTTCCTATATAAGACTATGTAATCTTGTGCTCACAACTCCTCTGACACTATAAATGATGGAGACTAATTCTTATTGCAATATGATGGGTCTGCGGTTGCACCTGATATTTTGTTTGAGCCCCTGACCCCCCAGGGTCTTAAAAATGGGTGTGGTCATTTTCACCTATTTATCTATGTAATCTTGTGCACACAATTCCTCTTACACTATAAATGATGGAGACTTGATTCTTTTTATAATATGATGGGTCCATGGTCTAGTTGTGCACCTGATATTTTGTTTGAGCCCTTGACCCCAGGGTCTTAGGAAATGGGTGTGGTCATTTTCTCTTATATAATTGTGCTCTCAACTCTTCTTAAGCTATTAATGATGAAAACTTTGTTCTTAATGCATATTATAGTGGATCTGTAGTCTTATTGTGTTATTGATAGAACATTTGAGATAGCAGCCCCTGACCCCTAGGATCTTGAAAAATTGGTGTGGCATTCTTTTTTGAAATCCTTTATCTCGGATATAATGAATTTTATGAGTGATATTCTAGTTGCAGTCTAATGGATATTTTGTTTTGTTGTGCTACTTATAATTTGTTGGAGTGCCTGCTCCCTATGGTCTTTGGTTTAAAGTAAAATGGAAATTGTTATTTAAGTGTATGAATAATTATTCACTTGTCAATGAGTGAATAAAACAAATCAACCAGGAGAGCTACAGTCTTGTCAGAGACTTCTGGTTAGCTCTACTGGTCAAAGACCAGTCGAGCTTATACAATAGCTCTGTGTCCGGCGTCCCGACGTCTGTCTGTCCGTCCTTTAATCTTTTCTTGTGAGCGTGAATCCTCTGAATGTACATAGCAAAATGTCTAGAAAGAACTCCAATCACAGAAGGATAAAATCCTGTCAAGTAAATGAAATATTTTGTCAAGATCACAGCAGTATTGGAGTCAAAACAAATATGTAACTGTAATAGTCGACAACTTTATACGCCAGAGGAGGGGGGGGGGGGGGTGTTCCATACGACCCAAGAGTTCATTCAAGGAATCAAGCAATATTTTCGTGGAGTTTAGGCTAACAATACTGTGAAATTTACTGACCTTTTCTTCTTACAAAGCTCAGGAGTTCGGCGTAAAAAGTAGAAAAGTTTTTTTTCCTAGATGAATAGATATTGACGTATCGCAGGCCCATTTCGCTTCTGACATTGATGTTTTCTATAAGAGTACTTGTCATTACTATTAAATTCAATGAGAATCCTAATTCCATCCATGGTATGCCTGTGAAAGTGTATCCTTATCAAATTATTTACGCTACGTCCGGAACTTTAACTCGTAGAAACGATCGTTGATCTACTTTCGTTTTATTTGTACTTGTCATACGCGAATACGACCGAAAACTATCATTCTTTTCCACGTTAAATATTTCCGATTATAATCGATTCTTAAAAACATAATTGATTAATCGAAATCCAAGGGTATTAGTAATGATGTCGCCGATGTCGGCGATTATCGTTATAACACTAATATGTATGTACAAATCAACCAGGTGAGCTTCAGTCTCATCAGAGACTTCTGGTTTATCAGGAGTATTTATATTCGTCAGTACGTAATTTCGTCAAGGAAGGCACTGATGAAAATGATGTAATTGGTATCTGACGAATAAAAACCAATATACAGTATTGTCAATTTTACTATTGATTATCAAAAATCAAAAAGGATTCAGTGATCCACTATTTAAAGTCAGTGACTGTTGTCACATCACTATGAAGTACTAAAGGTCCTCTGTCAAGTTTGTTTATTACAGCCTGATCCATTCATATATATCCCTGAGGTTGCCCCTCTTAGAAAATCTTCTCTAGAACTGCTGCATTATGAAAAAACTAATGGCAATTCAAGTTTTTCATTCGTTAAAATCTGATTAATAATTTTTGACATGTTTTTTACATCTTTTTGATGTAGTTATTTTGATGCAAAAATTTCTTCTATTTTCTCTCTTTGCTAAATTTGCTGTCCAATTTAGTCTGAATTACACATTTGAACTTTATCTTTGTTTGCTTTGCAGATTTCATTGTCAAGCTCAAGATTTTAGTAACCAGTTATATCTTTTATTGAAAAGACGGGAAAATGGATGCCAAATACATGAAAGTCATATACAAGCATTGCTTGAGGCATTTGCTTCTATGTTTGGATTGAAAAGTGGACTCAGGTAAATATTATTAGTTATACAGTGTTTTACAGGGGGATACAGAAATATATTTGGACAATGAAAAAAGTTGTATTGGGCGAGGCGAAGCCGAGCCCAAAACAACTTTTTTCATCGACCCAATATATTTTTGTATCCCCCTGTAAAGCACTGTATAACGAATTTATCCCAGCGATGGCTTTTCCTTTGTGTATATTACGGCAACGTATTTTAAAGCATCTTGGTGACGTCAAAAGCGTAAAGCGTCTGTAGAAACAGGATATCAAAATGATATCCTGTCAGTAACATAATACAACATAATATTCGGTTCTTCTCGACCGATCAGATTGCAAGAAATTTGCCAGAGGTGGGATAAACTTTGATACTTGTGCTTTTGGATTCACTACCCTTATGATACTGCAACGAAAGCTTTTTAGATCACTCGCGTGAAGTCTGTAGTCATCTGTCCGTCGAAAACTATTCACATTTTCGCTTCTTCACAAGAACCACTGAATGGATTTGGATTTAACTTCGTAGGAATGAACACTCATGGTCCCCTACAAGTGTTACTGTTGTTCGCCCGGTTCCGTCAACAGGTTATGAAAATAAGTAGGGCGCCAGTCCTCACCCAAAATAATTTTTATATAAAAAGTTAAATTTGCAATCTATCTTTCGATCAACATAAAATTTATGTAGGGTGGGGGTTGGCGCCTATACTAATTTTAAAGATTTATTAAAAATGACGTTACGACAAAGAAAAATATTTACTTTCTATTTTGGCAGGTATTTAAAATAAATATAAGAGATACTGAATCATAATTGTCATAAAATTATTTTTCGCAAAAATTTAGGGCCGATTTTGGCAGTTATTTAACCTACCCCTTTGCATGTATAAGCATATTTTTAGCTCGCCGAGACGAAAAAGTCTGGAGAGCTAATGCCATACCCTTGGCGTCGTCGTTGTTGTCTTTCGTAGACAAAACTTTAACCTGGGCTATATCTCTTGAACTATAAGGGGTAAGGCTTTGAAATTTCATATGTAGATACCTTGTGACGAGACCTTTCATTTGAGACCATGACCTTTGACCTAGTGACCTTGGACTTTGACCTACTTTTCAAAAACTTTAACCTTGTTTCTGAAAAAACCTGTATAGGTGAGCTGTGTAATCTTTGATTACCCTATGTTTACAGATCAGTTTTACCTCTAGTAAATTGTGTTAACTATAAATTTTCAGTAGTGTCCCCTGTCTGGAAATAGATACAAAAAGAATAATGAACTTGGATATTAGTGGTGCTGCTGATATTGTTTTCCCTTGTAAAATGTTTTCACCATATCAAGTGGTGAAACGAGGAACCCAGCATCCGTCAGTGGTAGCAGTTTGTGAGGTAAGTGTTTTAAGCAAGCTTTGGCAAAGTGGTAGCAGTTTGTGAGGTAAGTGTTTTAAGCAAGCTTTGGCAAATGTCCGGGGAGCTAATGTCATAGCCTGAGTGTCGGCGTCGGATTCATTGGTTGCAGCAGTTTGTGAGGTAAGTGTTTTAAGCAAGCTTTGGCAAATGTCCGGGGAGCTAATGTCATAGCCTGAGTGTCGGCGTCGGATTCATTGGTTGCATGGACAAAAACTTTAACCTAAATAAAAGGGATAGGGCTTTGATATTTCAAATATGGATGCCTCATTACCTAGTGACCTTGACCTTGACCTTGAAGTTTGACCCTATTTTAAAAAACCTCATGACTAGACTATTTAGAATCTTGACTTTTGACCTTGTGACCTTGACTTTGAAGTTTGACATTACTCTTAAAAAACTTTAACCTTGGCTATATTTCATGTACTAGATCTCTAGATTTACTTTAAGTTGTAGGGCTTTGTTATTTCACATGAAGATTCTAGTCTAGGTGCCATTCATGAAACCCAAAAATTTCTAACGCACAAAATGTTTTTGCATAAAAGTGTGGTCAGTACCCTCTTATTTTGGGGGTAAAATGGAATTTTTATGCCCCCGGAATCACAGATTCGGGGGCATATAGTTTTTGGCCTGTCCGTCTGTTTGTCTGTCTGTTTGTCTGTTTGTCTGTTTGTCCGAACTAAAACTTTAACATTGGGCATAACTTTTGAATGGTAACTGATAGGGCTTTCATATTTCACATGTGTATTCCTTGTGACAAGACCTTTCCATTGATACCAAAATTTTTGACCTCGTGACCTTGACCTTTGACCTACTTTTCAAAAACTTTAACATTGGGCATAACTTTTGAATGGTAAGTGATAGGGCTTTCATATTTCACATGTGTATTCCTTGTGACAAGACCTTTCCATTGATACCAACATTTTTGACCTTGTGACCTTGACCTTGACCTTTGACCTACTTTTCAAAAACTTTAACATTGGGCATAACTTTTGAATGGTAAGTGATAGGGCTTTCATATTTCACATGTGTATTCCTTGTGACAAGACCTTTCCATTGATACCAACATTTTTGACCTCGTCACCTTGACCTTGACCTTTGACCTACTTTTCAAAAACTTTAACATTGGGCATAACTTTTGAATGGTAAATGATAGGGCTTTCATATTTCACATGTGTATTCGTTGTGACAAGACCTTTCCATTGATACCAAAATTTTTGACCTCGTGACCTTGACTTTTGACCTACTTTTCAAAAACTTTAACATTGGGCATAACTTTTGAATGGTAAATGATAGGGCTTTCATATTTCACATGTGTACTTCTTGTGACAAAACCTTTCCATTGATACCAACATTTTTGACCTCGTGACCTTGACCTTGACCTTTACCTACTTTTCAAAAACTTTAACATTGGGCATAACTTTTGAATGGTAAATGATAGGGCTTTCATATTTCACATGTGTATTCCTTGTGACAAGACCTTTCCATTGATACCAGCATTTTTGACCTCGTGACCTTGACCTTGACCTTTGACCTACTTTTCAAAAACTTAAACATTGGGCATAACTTTTGAATGGTAAGTGATATGGTTTTCATATTTCACATGTGTATTCCTCGTGAGAAGACCTTTCCATTGATACCAGCATTTTTTACCTCATGACCTTGACCTTTGACCTACTTTTCAAAAACTTTAACATTTGGCATAACTTTTGAATGGTTAGTGATAGGGCTTTCATATTTCACATGTGTATTCCTTGTGACAAGACCTTTCCATTGATACCAAAAGTTTTGTCCTCGTGACCTTGACCTTTGACCTACTTTTCAAAAACTTTAACATTGGGCATAACTTTTGAATAGTAAGTGATAGGGCTTTCATATTTCACATGTGTATTCCTTGTGAGAAGACCATTTCATTGATAGCAAAAAGTTTTGACTTCTTCACCTTGACTTTGACCTTTCACGTACTCAACAGAAAATGGCGTTTATACTAACAAAGATGCCACCGGGGGCATTCGTGTTTCACAAACACAGGCTTTATCTATTTTGTTTTTGTGTGGTAGCATTTTTTTTATGTCTCCCCCCCCCAACGGGGAGGAGACATATTGGTTTTGCCTTCGTGGTCCGTCTGTCTGTCTGTCTGTCTGTCCGTCTGTCACACATCGTGTCCAGGCTATATCTCCTGAACCGTTTGCCCGATCACTTTCATATTTTAGTATGTTGTTGCTTATGACCCGAAGATTTCGCATCACCTTGAACCAAGGTCTTGAACCGTTTGCTGGATCACTTTCATATTTTAGTATGTAGTTGCTTACGACCCAAAGATTTTACATCACCTTGACCCAAGGTCATGTGACCAAGGTCAAGGTCACTTAGTGCATTTTTAAAGAAATTATGAAAACATTCCTGTCTGGGCTATATCTCTTGAACTGTTAACCAGATCACTTTCATATTTTTCGAAGAAAAACCGTTGAAAAAAGGAAAAATTCAATTTCTTTTTCCGTGCTGCAGCTAGATCAACAAAACTGGTACCAAAAGAACGACGACAATTTTATTGTCTTTAAGTCTCAAGCTCAATTTACCAATTTACTTGTTAATAAAATGGCGAAAACTATGGACTTTTGATAAAAAATCGTTGAATAATGGGGAAATACAATACCTTTTTTTCTTTTTAAAAAAATTGACAATTTTGGTACCAAACACACAATAAATTTATTGCTTTTCATTTTCAATAATACAGAAATCAGATTCGAAATTTCCTGGTACGAAAAATCGGAAAAAACAACTACTCATGGATGAAAAATCGCTGATAATTTGCAAAATACAATGAACTTTTTCAAACTGTAGTTAGTATGAAGTACAGCAATTATGGTATCAAAAGAAAGTTTTTTTACTGTCTTTAATTCTGAAGTCAAATTAAGCAACTTGCTCATAAATAAAGTGGGAGATGACTAATGAGGGAGAAAACTTTGATTTTTGAAAGTTTTTTTTCCATGAAAAGTTGAAACTTTGAAAAATGCAAAAGGTTTACTGAAAATCTAGAACAAATATATGTGTATTCAAGTAAACATTTTTTAAAAAACAATTTACTGGTACATGGAGTCTCGTAGCAAGCTTTGGAAAGACTTGGTGAAATTAGAGACATTGTTCAAAAGGAAGCGGCTACTGTCTATGATACATAAAGTGCATGTCTGGTCCACAATGTTAATTAATCTACTTTTAAATGATGCTAATGAATTTGAAGACGTTTAACATTTGTACCACTTGCTGAGTGTCACTGCTGATGAACCAGGAGTCCTCGAGAGCACATGTAGCCAAGTTCGATCAATTTCGGTTGGTCGTTTCTTCAAACGATTTCGAAAATTTCTGTTTACAAAATTGTCACAAATTTTTGAAACCTGGGTCCTGTAGCATCAATCATCTTGCTACATCTTTCGGTATATTTTGGACATAATTATCACACATTTTGGCCATATTTCATTGTTTGGTTTGAAGATCACTTACGAGGGTTAAATACCCGAAACGTGCATGTCTGGTCCACACTGTTAATTAATATGCTTTTAAATGATGCTAATGAATTTGAAGACATTTAACATAGATGATTTCTGCTAGGGCTATGTAGTTGTTTTCAATTATTGAAGTGGATCTTAAAGATTTGCTAAGTCGTGACATTGATCTAGTCCCTACGTCAATGTTGACAAGATGACTTCAACTTTTTGTTGCAACTTCGAAATATGTTCTTAAAATAAGCTCCAGGTTATTCATTCGCCAAGAATGTCTAGGAGCTGATGATCGATTGATGTATGCAGGACTCTGATGTATCAACTGACCATTAAATGGTAGAATTAATATACTGAACAAAAAAAGTTACGTCCTTCTTTTTGTATTGGTTTTACATGACTCATGAAAACCAATTTTATTTAGAGGTGGTATCCTCGAAAAATATTTGTTTGAATTAAATGTTAAACAGTATATCCATTCATTGTCCGATTCTGGCAACGATCTTATTAAATTTATGTAATTGTGACGTCATAATAAAGGTTTTAACCAAAGGAGTTTCACCTGTTTGATCCTCTCTGGTAAAGGCGTTTCTGAACCAAAAAGAAATTTACTTAACAAATCAATTTCTGCACTTTAAATGTGTTTTTGGTTTTTATACGCCCGTCATTTGACGGGTCGTATTATGGTATGGCAAAGTCCGTTCGTCTGTCCGTCCGTCTGTCCGTCCACCTATGGAACGCAATAACTTGATTATGCGTAAACGGATTTTCATGAAATTCATACATTATGATTGGACTGTGGAGAGGAAGCCGCCTTTCGATTTTCAGGTTCATCCGATTTGTCGTTACAGAGTTATGGGACTTAGATTTTTAAAATACAGTGAAAATATACTAAAATAGTTAAAAATTCTTTAAAAATCTATTTTTGGTCGAAATGTTTTGAAATTTTGTATACTTCAAGTAGAAAGAATGTTCTTTGACATATGTAAGGGGTTTTTAATTTTTTTGTCGCATAATCAAGATATTGTGTGTAATGGGAAGGGGGGGGTGGGTTATATGCACATACATGTTAAGCTTAGGGCAAAATATAGGCGCATGGAACGCAATAACTTGAATATGCGTCAACAGATTTTCATGATATTCATACATTATGTTTGGACTGTGGAGAGGAAGCTGCCTTTCGATTTTCAGGTTCATCCGATTTGTCGTTACAAAGTTATGGGACTTAGATATTTTAAAATACAGTGAAAATATACTAAAATAGTTAAAAATTATTTAAAAATCTATTTTTGATCGAAATGTTTTGAAATTTTGTATGCTTCAAGTAGAAAGGATGTTCTTTGACATTTGTAACAGGTTTTTAATTTTTTTGTCGCAAAACCGAGATATTTGTAATGGGAAGGGGGATGGGTGATATGCACATACATGTTAAGCTAAGGGCAAAATATAGGCGCATGGAACGCAATAACTTGAATATGCGTCGACTGATTTTCATGATATTCATACATTATGTTTGGATTGTGGAGAGGAAGCCGCCTTTCGATTTTCAGGTTTATTTGATATGTCGTTACAGAGTTATGGGACTTAGATATTTTTTAAATACAGTGAAAATATACTAAAATAGTTAAAAATTATTTAAAAATCTATTTTTGATCGAAATGTTTTGAAATTTTGTATACTTAAGGTTGAAAGTATGCTCTTTGACATATGTAACGGGTTTTTATTTTTTTTGTCGCATAACTGAGATATTTGTAATGGGAGGGGGGGTGGGTGATATGCACATACATGTTAAGCTAAGGGCAAAATATAGGCGCATGGAACGCAATAACTTGAATATGCGTCGACTGATTTTCATGATATTCATACATTATGTTTGGATTGTGGAGAGGAAGCCGCCTTTCGATTTTCAGGTTCATCGGATTTGTCGTTACAGAGTTATGGGACTTAGATATTTTAAAATACAGTGAAAATATACTAAAATAGTTAAAAATTATTTAAAAATCTATTTTTGATCGAAATGTTTTGAAATTTTGTATACTTCAAGTAGAAAGGATGCTCTTTGACATATGTAACGGGTTTTTAATTTTTTTGTCGCATAACTGAGATATTTGTAATGGGAGGGGGGGGGGAGTGATATGCACATACATCTTAAGTTAAGGGCAAAATATAGGCGCATGGAACGCAATAACTTGAATATGCGTCAACAGATTATTATGATATTTATGTCTCCCCCCCAACGGGGAGGATACATATTGGTTTTGCCTTCGTCGTCCATCTGTCCGTCTGTCACACATCGTGTCCGGGCTATATCTCCTGAACCGTTTGCCCGATCACTTTCATATTTTAGTATGTTGTTGCTTATGACCCGAAGGTTTCACATCACCTTGACCCAAGGTCATGTGACCAAGGTCAAGGTCACTTAGTGCATTTTTAATGAAATTATGCATACATTCCTGTCCGGGCTATATCTCTTGAACCGTTTGCCGGATCACTTTCATATTTTAGTATGTTGTTGCTTATGACCCGAAGGTTTCACATCACCTTGACCCAAGGTCATGTGACAAAGGTCAAGGTCACTTAGTGCATTTTTAATGAAATTATGCATACATTTCTGTCCGGGCTCTATCTCTTGATCCGTTTGTCGGATCACTTTCATATTTTAGTATGTTGTTGCTTATGACCCGAAGGTTTCACATCACCTTGACCCAAGGTCATGTGACCAAGGTCAAGGTCACTTAGTGCATTTTTAATGAAATTATGCATACATTCCTGTCCGGGCTATATCTCTTGAACCGTTTGCCGGATCACTTTCATATTTTAGTATATTGTTGCTTATGACCCGAAGGTTTCACTTCACCTTGACCCAAGGTCATGTGACCAAGGTCAAGGTCACTTAGTGCATTTTTAATGAAATTATGCATACATTCCTGTCTGGGCTTTATCTCTTGAACCCTTTGCCGGATGACTTTCATATTTTAGTATGTTGTTGCTTATGACCCGTAGGTTTCACATCACCATGACCCAAGGTCATGTGACCAAGGTCAAGGTCACTTAGTGCATTTTTAATGAAACTGTACATACATGCCAGTCCGTGCTATATCCCTTGAACCGTTTGCCGGATGACTTTCATATTTTAGTATGTTGTTGCTTATGACCTAAAGGTTTCACATCACCATGACCCAAGGTCATGTGACCAAGGTCACTTAGTGCATTTTTATTGAAATTATGCATACATTCCTGTACGAGCTATACCTCTTGAACCATTTGCTGGATCACTTTCATATCTAAGTATGTTGTTGCTTATGACCTGTAGGTTTCACATCACCTTGACCCAAGGTCATGTGACGAAGGTCAAGGTCACTTAGTGCATTTTTAATGATATTGTGCATACATTCTTTTCCGGGCTATATCTTTTGAACCGTTTGCCGGATCACTTTCATATTTTAGTATGTTGTTGCTTATCACGTAAAGGTTTCACATCACGTTGACTCAAGGTCATGTAACCCAAGTCAAGGTCAATTAGTATATTTTAAATGAAATTGTATTTGTTACATGTATTATGTCCAGGCTTAATCTTTTGAACCGTGATCGGATCACGTCATATTTTAGTATGATGGTGCTGATGACCCAAAGGTTTCACACCTCCTTGATCAAAGGTCATATGACTAAGGTCAAGTATTACATTTTTAATGAAATTGTAAATGCTACTATTATTACTAGTATTGAGTCTGTGCTATATCTGTGGAATCGTATACTGGATCACTCTTATACTATAGTATGCTGTTGCTCAGGATTGGAGGGTTTCTTATCATCTTGACCCAAGGTCATGTGCCCAAGGTCAAGATCATTTAGTTCTTTTTAATGAAATTGTACATACTAATATTGTCTGGGTTATATCTCCTGAACCCTTCTTACAATAGGCCTTATTGCCATTAGCGCGCTCTCTAGTGTTGGAGATAGAAAGGCTCTTTCAGTGGGGGCAACGCGACGGCGTCATTGTCAACAACAAAGCGCGCGCTATTTGAAAAGCAAATGTGTAATCTTCAAGGATGGACGATAACTTGTTAGCTAATTTAATGAATTTTGACTTGAAAAAAATGATTAAAAATAAGAAGATTAAGATAATAAACCTTCATTGTAATTAAAAAATAAAAACCTTCATAGTATTTAGAGGAGTTTGAGAGGTCATGAGCACGTACCGTACACCAGTTTCTATTTAAGACATACAAAGAAAGAAATAAACAAAGACAAAACTACCAAAAGTATGCCAAAAAAAAAAAAAAAAGAATTATAATAAATAAATAAACAGTAAATATGTAACGAATCTTTAACAAAGACAGAGAGAAAGACGGTAAATAAAGCCGGGGGGGGGGGGGGGGGGGGTGGATAAAAAAAAACCCTTGCATTGAAATAATAATTTTTTGACAAATCACCCAGCCATATTCGTTTATTTATAATCTATCTTGTGAATATAAGTCAAAATTGATCATCTGATATCAGTGACAAGGGGGGGGGGGGGGGGAGATCCTAACCAGACATGCCGTAAGGAACGGGTCTTTTTCATGGTGTAAAATTATATGATTTGGTATTTAAGCCGAGACCCTCCATTGGATGTCAGTTGTAAAAAAAAAACATTCTATCATCTTTTTAATGTAGACCTAAAATAAGATGAAACGTATGATCATATGTTTTTTTTTTTTTTTTTTTTTTCGCCATGAAGTTTAATATTCTAGTGTTAGTATGATAGCAGAATCTGAATCATAAATCTAATATACTGAAATCTGAATCTAATAAACATGACTGGTCGGGTTGGAAATGTTCTGTGATGATTTATCAGTTTGGGGAGAGTGTGAATTTTCATTGAATTGTCAGAGACAACCCGGGCCACCTTTTACCAAATTGTAATTTTGAAATTAACCCCCCCCCCCCCCGTTGTTATCGCAAAGTTTTCCTCCTAGTGAGTCCGACATTGGCGTTCTATCTTCCCTCTTTACATCGCCAAAACAAGTCTAAAAAATTACGTTTGGAACTTGACAGAGTGATTTGTTCCAACTTTATTTTTATTGTTGTTGTTGTTTTTATACGCCCGTCATTTGACGGGACGTATTATGGTATGGCGAAGTCCGTCCGTCTGTCCGTCTGTCCGTCTGTCCGTCCGCCTATGGAACGCAATAACTTGAATACGCGTCAACGGATTTTTATGAAATTTATACATAGTGATCAGACTGTGGAGAGGAAGCCGCCTTTCGATTTTCAGGTTCATCCGATTTGTCGTTACAGAGTTATGGGACTTAGATTTTTAAAATACAGTGAAAATATACTAAAATATTTAAAAATTATTTAAAAATCTATTTCTGGTCGAAATGTTTTGAAATTTTGTATACTTCAAGTAGAAAGGATGTTCTTTGACATATGTAACGGGTTTTTAATTTTTTTGTCGCATAACCGAGATATTGTGTGTAATAGGAAGGGGGGGTGGGTTATATGCACATACATTTTAAGCTAAGGGCAAAATATAGGCGCATGGAACGCGATAACTTGAATATGCGTCAACGGATTTTCATGAAATTCATACATTATGATTGGACTATGGAGAGGAAGCCGCCTTTCGATTTTCAGGTTTATTCGATATGTCGTTACGGAGTTATGGGACTTAGATTTTTAAAATACAGTGAAAATATACTTAAATATTTAAAAATTATTTAAAAATCTATTTCTGGTCGAAATGTTTTGAAATTTTGTATACTTCATGTAGGAAGGATGTTCTTTGACATATGTAACGGGTTTTTAATTTTTTTGTCGCATAACCGAGATATTGTGTGTAATAGGAAGGGGGGAGGGGTGGGTTATATGCACATACATTTTAAGCTAAGGGCAAAATATAGGCGCATGGAACGCGATAACTTGAATATGCGTCAACGGATTTTCATGATATTCATACATTATGATTGGACTCTGGAGAGGAAGCCGCCTTTCGATTTTCAGGTTTATTCGATATGTCGTTACAGAGTTATGGGACTTAGATTTTTAAAATACAGTGAAAATATACTAAAATATTTAAAAATTATTTAAAAATCTATTTCTGGTCGAAATGTTTTGAAATTTTGTATACTTCATGTAGGAAGGATGTTCTTTGACATATGTAACGGGTTTTTAATTTTTTTGTCGCATAACCAAGATATTGTGTGTAATAGGAAGGGGGGAGGGGTGGGTTATATGCACATACATGTTAAGCTAAGGGCAAAATATAGGCGCATGGAACGCAATAACTTGAATATGCGTCAACGGATTTTCATGATATTCATACATTTTGATTGGACTGTGGAGAGGAAGCCGCCTTTCGATTTTCAGGTTCATTCGATATGTCGTTACAGAGTTATGGGACTTAGACATTTTAAAATACAGTGAAAATATATTAAAATATTTAAAAATTATTTAAAAATCTATTTCTGGTCGAAATGTTTTGAAATTTTGTATACTTAAGGTAGAAAGGATGCTCTTTGACATTTGTAACGGGTTTTTAATTTTTTTGTCGCATAAGCGAGATATTGTGTGTAATAGGAAGGGGGGGGGGGGGGGGGTTATATGCACATACATGTTAAGCTATGGGCAAAACATAGGCGCATGGAACGCAATAACTTGAATATGCATCAACGGATTTTCATGATATTCATACATTTTGATTGGACTGTGGAGAGGAAGCCGCCTTTCGATTTTCAGGTTCATTCGATATGTCGTTACAGAGTTATGGGATGTAGATATTTTAAAATACAGTGAAAATATACTGAAATAGTTAAAAATTATTTAAAAATCTATTTCAGGTTGAAATGTTTTGAAATTTTGTATACTTCAAGTAGAAAGGATGTTCTTTCACATATATAACGGGTTCTTGAATTTTTTGTCACATAATCCAGAAATTATGTGTAATGGGGGGGGGGGGGTTTATATGCACATACATGTTAAGCTTAGGGCAAAATATAGGTGCATGGAACGCAATAACTTGAATATGTGTCAACAGATTTTCATGAAATTTGTACATTTTGATCAGACTTTGAAGAGGAAGCCGCCTTTCGATTTTAAGGTTCATCCAATTTGTCCTTATGGAGTTATGGGACTTAAATTTTTTTGGTGTTGTGAAAAAAATCCCAACGGGCGTATCTTGCTGCGTGAGCGTAGGCTTTATTTTTTTTTTCATAATCCCTTTTTTTTTTCTTTTGTTTGCGGTTTGTGTGTCGACAACTTGTTTATCGTGATCTGACACTTGATGCAACTTCAAGAAGGAATGCAATATACTCAATTATTATACTGGAAGAAACGAGGGATAATAATGCGGACGGACGTAATATCATGATATATTTCTGTTTCCTTTTCATTACATTCTTATTCAATTATTCTATTTTTTCTTCTGTTTTTGTAAGTTTTTTGGGGTTCTTTTTTTTTTTTTGTTCGTTTTAATTTTAGGAGAGGGAAGTTAAAGAGTGGCGTATTGTGATTTTTAAGAAAAAAATGTTTTTCCTACCCTTTTCTAAACCAAGATCTGCCAGTGAATTTGAAAATCATGGTAAGGATATGAAACAATTTACATCAGTAGTGTGTGTGGGGGGCGGGGGGTTTGTCCCTCTCTCAGTCTAAAATCAATGCATGTTTTTCAGCAAAGGGCGTGTCGCGACGGTGGTCTTTCCCCCTTATACATCATTATTCATTGATTTTCTTATCGTGATTCTCATTGATTTTTCACATTGATTATGGTGGGGAAGATGTTCAACGGTGTTGATTTTAATATGAAAACGTACTTTAATGATATAGACAGATGAACAACATTTCAGTATGACATAGACAGATTCATTTTAAAAGCCATGGACAAAACAGGGGCGGATGTAGAGTTGATCTGAAGTGGCCCGGGGGCCGGGGGAGGGGTTCATTCCAATGGGCTGATGCGAGGCACGAGGTGCCGATTGGGGAAGGGTACGAGATGGGGTTGCACCTTCTGTAGTTGGGTGTCCAGGGTAGCATCAACGGAAAATTTATATATAATTTTACTGGTGCGATCATCATCATAAAATAGTGCACATATTTTTTGCTATTTGAAAATTCATGGGATAAGATTACGCAAGTATTTCATATATAGATGGCGACTTCCATAAGTTTTTTTTTTTTTTGTAATTCTAAAATATAGTTGCATGAAACAATCTGCAGTACATTTAATCTTCAGCTTGTAGGTTTTGAGCTTCAGCAGTCCAAAATTGGCTATATAGAAACGAAACTGAGGTGACACTGTTTTCGAAAAAGTCAAAGAAGCACATGCTATTTTCCACAAAAATCCACAGGACATTGACAAAATCCGCTGGAGATCGCCGGCAATCCGGCACTTTTCATAAGCACTGCCTTGGATACCAAATTAAAGACAGTGGCGGATCCAGCGCCCCCTTTGCCGGGGGGTTAAGGGGCAAAATTTGCCGATTTTTACTGAAAATGGTCCAAAATATAGCGTTTTTTGGAAAATTTTGGGTCAGTGCCGAGGGGGAGGCGGACGCCCCCTCCGCACCCCCCCCCCCCCTGAATCCGAAACTGAAATACTATCCCGCCAGTCGAGCTGGGGATCCCCTGTGGTTTGACTATTCTCCTTGATGAAAGTCGTTTTCTCATGACCTGAACAAATAGGAAAACAGGGCCGGGGTGGGTGGGTGGGGGTTAGTTCTCGAGCATCAGTCCAGAGCCCCCTCCCCCTTGAACCCAATATAGTGTGTAATAGAAGAATCAGAGAATCAGTTAATCATTGTGTACACAATAGGGCTGGTCTATTTACCGCCTTAGGACAGTGCACCTTTGATTCTAATTATGTTAAATGCAATCATTGAACATCTCGAAATATTATCTTTCCTCCGACTCCGTGTTATGTTTCACACGTTTGAAACAAAAACTAATATAATATGGAAAATCAGAAGATCTATGCAACATTCTATTGACAAATTTAATCTTGAAATAAAGAGAAGAGCAAAGAAATAGACGCGTTCTACGATATTTCATCGCTTTGCAACGTTGCCCCCAGAAATTTCCCGAACTAAGTACTCTTAGTGATTTTCACGCTAGAGAGTTACATAAGGGACGTCACTCTTACGTTAATGGCGATAAGGCCTATTGTTTTCATATTTTAGTATGTTGTTTCTAAGGACTAAATGTTTCTTATCACATTGTCCCAACGTCACATGGTTAAGGTAGCTTCTTACTTTGGTAATGAAATTGTATATGCTAAGCATGTCCAGGCTGAACTTGTCTATGCTAATAATGTTTAGGCTTTATATTTTGAACCGTGTATCCAATCACTAATTCCGTTTTTTGTTGCTCATGATCCATACAATGTTAAACGTCTTCAAATTCAATAGCATCATTTAAGAGCAGATAAGTTTGCGGCATGGACCAAACATGCATGTTTAGGGTACTTAACCCTCGTCATTGAGTGTAGGTTTCAGATCACCTATATCCAAGGTCATGTGACCAAAGTCAATTTCTTTAAATATGCTTATAACGAAATTGTATATGCCAATCATGTTTGGCCTTTACCTCAAACAATGTAATGAATCACTTTCATGTTTTAGTATGATGTTGCCCATGACTCAAAGGTTTCACATCATTTTGCATTTTGGCCTAAGGTCAAAGTAACTTAGAGGGAGGGGGGAGACATCTGTTTTTTTATGAAAAACATTTTGTTTAATCATACATCATGTTTGGACTGTGGAGAAGAAGCCGCCTTTCGGTTTTCAGGTTCATCGGATTTGTCGTTACGGAGTTATGGGACTTAGATATTTTAGATACAATATAGAAATATACTAAAATAGTTAAAAATTCTTTAAAAATCTATTTCTGGTCAAAATGTTTTGAAATTTTGTATACTTCAAGTAGAAAGGATGTTCTTTCACATATATAACGGATTCTTAAATTTTTTTAAAGTATCCAGAAATTATGTGTAATGGTGGGGGGGGGGGGGGGTTATATGCACATACATGTTAAGCTTAGGGGGTTATATGCACATACATGTTAAGCTTAGGGCAAAATATAGGTGCATGGAACGCAATAACTTGAATTTGCGTCAACAGATTTTCATGATATTTGTACATTGTGATCAGACTTTGAAGAGGAAGCCGCCTTTCGATTTTCAGGTTCATCCGATTTGTCCTTATGGAGTTATGGGACTTAGATATTTTGGTGTTGTGAAAAAATCCCAACGGGCGTATCTTGCTGCGTGAGCGTAGGCTTTATTTTATCTAAGTGACTAATGACAGCTGTAAGTTTTAAGTTCAGTGCAGCAGTGTGGTAATTTAATTGTGTACATACAATTCTGTGCACTACATAGTAATTTTTAATCTATGAAAGCAGCTTGTAGTTTGTAAGAGCAGGAAAGGAAAGGGGGGTTTATGTTAATTGTTTCAAAAGAGGGCTGATTTCTCTAGGGGCAGTCATGGGTCCAGAGAGGAACATTCGACTTATCTTTGAATCTGTGGCTCGAGGTACAAACAAGTTTCTGATTGTTCTGTAACGGTCATGTGACTGGGGTCATGTGTTCATTGTAGAGAAATAAGTTGTTTTTTTGTAATCATAATAGTTTCTATATGCATGCATGAACTCAGTAATTCAGCAACCCGCTGACTGGGACTAAAGCCTGTTATGATTTCAAATACAATGCAACAGGGATAAAAATGAGGATCACTCATGTCAGCTACCAGTACGGACAACCCGTCGCTCGAGCAGAAGTTCAGCTACAGTTGTTGTCCAATATTCAAACAGATTAATACCTTTGCATTTTTATACGCCCGTCATTTGACGGGTCGTATTATGGTATGGCGAAGTCCGTCCGTCTGTCTGTCCGTCCGTCTGTCTGTCCGTCCGTCTGTCTGCCCGTCTGTCTGTCCGCCTATGGAACGCAATAACTTGAATATGCGTCAACAGATTTTCACGAAATTCATACATTATGATTGGACTTTGGAGAGGAAGCCGCCTTTCGATTTTCAAGTTCATCCGATTTGTCGTTACAGAGTTATGGGACTTAGATTTTTAAAATACATCGAAAATATACTAAAATAGTTAAAAATTATTTAAAAATCTATTTCTGGTCGAAATGTTTTGAAATTTTGTATACTTAAGGTGGAAAGAATGCTCTTTGACATATGTAACGGGTTTTTAATTTTTTGGTCCCATTACCAAGATATTATGTGTAATGGGAGGGGGGGGGTTACATGCACATGCATATGCATGTTAAGCTAAGGGCAAAATATAGGCGCATGGAACGCAATAACTTGAATATGTGTCAACGGATTTTCATGATATTTCTACATTGTGATCAGACTTTGAAGAAGAAGCCGCCTTTCGATTTTCAGGTTCATCTGATTTGTCGTTACTGAGTTATGGGACTTAGATATTTTAAATACAATGAAAAAATATACTAAAATAATTAAAAATTCTTTAAAAATCTATTTCTGGTCAAAATGTTTTAAAATTTTGTATACATGTACTTCAAGTAGAAAGGATGTTCTTTCACATATGTAACAGGTTCTTAAAAAATTATGTGTAATATGCACATACATGTTAAGCTAAGGGCAAAATATAGGTACATGGAACACAATAACTTGAATATGCGTCAACAGATTTTCATGATATTTGTCCCCCGCTTTCGCGAAAGCGCGGGGACATTAAAACCGGTTCGTCTGTCCGTCCATCCGTCCGTCCGTCCATCCGTCCATCCGTCCGTCCATCCGTCCGTCCCTCCGTCTGTCTGTCACACTTGGGTGTCACACCCCATAACTTTTGATTGGTAAGTGATAGGGCTTTGATATTTCACATGTGTATTCCTTGTGACAAGACCTTTATACACATATCATAATTTTTGACCTTGTGACCTTGACCTAGATATTTGACCTACTTTTCTAAAAATCTAATATTGGCTATATCTCTTGATTGATTAGTGATAGGACTTTGATATTTCACATGTGTATTCCTTGTGATTAGACCTTTCTACACATAAAATGTTTGACCTTGTGACCTTGATCTAGATATTTGACCTACTTTTCTAAAAATCTAATATTGGCTTTATCTCTTGATTGGCAAGTGATGGGGCTTTGATATTTCGCATGTGTAATCTTTGTGACAAGACCTTTATACGCAAACCATATTTTTTGACCTCGTGACCTTGACCTAGATATTTGACCTACTTTTCAAAAAATCTAAGATTGGCTATATCTTTTGATTGGTAAGTGATAGGGCTTTGATATTTCACATGTGTATTTCTTGTGACAAGCCCTTTTTTCACATACTATATTTTTTAACCTTATGACCTTGACCTAGATATTTGACCTACTTTTTAAAAAAACCAAGATTGGCTATATCTATTGATTGGCAAGTGATAGGGCTTTGATATTTCTCTTGTGTATTCCTTTTGACAATACCTTTCTACACATACCATAATTTTGACCTCATGACCTTGACCTAGATATTTGACCTACTTTTCAAAAATATTAAGATTTGCTATATCTTTTGATTGGTAAGTGATAGAGCTTTGATATTTCATATGTGTATTCCTTCTTGTGACAAGGCCTTTCTACACATATCATAACTTTTGACCTCATGACCAAGACCTAGATATTTGACCTACTTTTCAAAAAATCTTAGATCGGCTATTTCTTTTGATTGCTGAGTGATAGGCTTTGATATTTCACATGTGCATTCCATGTGACAAGACCTTTCTTCACATACCATCATTTTTAGCTCACCTCAACGAAGTTGAGTGAGCTTATGCTATAACCCCACGCGTCCGCGTCCGGTTAAGAAGTTTGGGGTAGCTCAGTATCTGACAAAGTACTAATGCTACAGTAACCAAACTGGCACAAGTGATTCATCTTTGGATGCTGAGGTGAACCCATTAATCGTATGCAGCATCTGACCTACATTTTCCGCTTGAGTGACTTGGTTAAGAAGTTTGGGGTAGCTCAGTATCTGACAAAGTACTGATGCTACAGTAACCAAACTTGCACAAGTGATTCATTTTTGGATGCTGAGGTGAACCCATGCATCGGATGCAGCATCTGACCTACATTTTCCGCTTGAGTGATTTGGATATGAAGTTTTGGGTAGCTCAGTATCTGACAAAGTACTAATGCTACAGTAACCAAACTTGCACAAGTGATTCATCTTTGGATGCCGAGATGGACCCATGCATCGGATGCAGCATCTGACCTACATTTTCCGCTTGAGTGATTTGGATATGAAGTTTTGGGTAGCTCAGTATCTGACAAAGTACTAATGCTACAGTAACCAAACTTGCACAAGTGATTCATCTTTGGATGCCGAGATGGACCCATGCATCGGATGCAGCATCTGACCTACTTTTTCCATTTGAGTGATTTCGCTTTTAAAAGCCAATATTGAGCAGAGTATAAGTGCTACATGTACCAAACTTGCATATTGGATGTATCTTTGATCAAACTTTCATAAAATGACCTTGACCTACTTTTTCCGCTTGAGTGATTTTGCCTTTAAAAGCCAATATTGAGCAAAGTATAAGTGCTAGATGTTCCAAACTTGCATATTAGATGTATCTTTGATCAAATTTTCATAAAATGACCTTGACCTACTTTTTCCGCTTGAGTGATTTTGCCTTTAAAAGCCAATATTGAGCAAAGTATAAGTGATACATGTACCAAACTTGCATATTGGATGTATCTTTGATCAAACTTTCATAAAATGACCTTGACCTACTTTTTCCGCTTGAGTGATTTTGCTCTATAAAGCCAATATTGAGCAAAGTATAACTGCTACATGTACCACACTTGCATATTGGATGTATCTCTGATCAAGTTTTCATAAAATGACCTTGACCTACTTTTCCTGCTTGAGTGGTTTTGCCTTTAAAAGCCAATATACATGTACTTGATTATTTTCTCTGTCTTATTTCTGTATCTATGGTAAACATAGTCGCCATATATCTTGTGTTACAGATTTGATTGGTTCAATACCTCCTTGACCCTTTAGTAGGGGTAACTACAGGAAATAAAAAGGTGCACACTAAAAATTATGACTGACTTGAAATGCCCGGAAGTCTTTAAAATTGGTCTTTTTTGATTGCGAATCTTTGGCACGCATAAAAATGTAAAGAAAAAGGGGGGGGGGTCATGCATGTCCTTTTTTCGCAAATTTCACTTTTTTACAGGAACTCTGCGTCCTCATCGAAAATGTTCCGAATTTTGCATATTTTCAAACCTATCTGTAGATTGCATAAAAGACAAGATCAAGTTCGAAGTTAAATTTATCACGACTATTGATTCAATATGCTAAAAATACATTTCCAAGCGCCGCATTTCAGCATATTTACCGAAAATAATTTGTCCAAGTGGCTTCACTGGGTCATGAGGTTTGATACACCGTACACTGCTGTTTGGAAAATAAATTGTCTCAATTTCTGCACAACTCACTTGAATTAATACTGTCCGCTAACAACTTGTCTGTGTTAATTGGATTAACACGATTTTGACTGTACGTTACATGTATTAAGATGAAATCAATACTATTCAAAAGCTCTCATTCATAGATTTCTGTATAATTTAATATGAATAAAGGCAAAACCGAAAAGTCTTTGTTTTTTATGCTTCCGGAATCAAAGATACGGGGGCATATAGTTTTTGGCCTCTCCGTCTGTCTGTTTGTCCGAAAAACTTTACATTGGGCATAACTTTTGAATGGAAGGTGATAGAGCTTTCATATTTCACATGTGTATTCCTTGTGACAATACCTTTCCATTGATACCAAAATTTTTGACCTCGTGACCTTGACCTTTGACCTACTTTTCAAAAACTTTAACATTGGGCATAACTTTTGAATGGTTAGTGATAGGGCTTTCATATTGTACATGTGTATTCTTTGTGACAAGATCTTTCCATTGATACCAACATTACTCTGACCCTGACCTCTCACATACTTAACAGAAAATGGTGTTTATACCAACAAAGATGCCACCACGGGGCATTCGTGTTTCACAAACACAGGCTTTATTATTTTCTGGCATACTAGCTATTAATAATGAAAGGTTTGGTGTTCAATTTTAAATAAACTTAATTTATGAAATCATTTCATTGTTTTATTCTGTTTCTGTTGCACATTCATGTGGAATTTTACAAAATGATTTTATTTTTGATGTTGCAAACTATACTAGCTGGGCATATGACTTTGGATCGCATAATCCATCTTTTCAAATCAGTAAAAAAGTTGTTGTTTTGAAATGTGACTATTTTCTCTTGTTTGTACTTTTAAAGGTTGTCTGAAAAAAAAACTTGTCTGCATCCGGCAAAAATCTTGTTAGAAAGGTTGTGGGCTAAAATCCTGGTAGTGGCACTATCAGTATTCAATGTCAGTATGTCAATTAGAGTGTGCATGGGTATCAGGTGAGCGTTGTGCCCCCTGGGGCTCTTGTTTTTCTTAGTAGCATTACTTGGCTGTATTTTGATTCTATTGTCATTTTCTATTTATAGAAATGCTCTCATTGCAAGATCATTGTGCAATTCTGTTTGGAGATAGTAATTTTAAATGAATTAAAATTGATAGATCATGGAGTATAAAGCTTTCGTAAACATGAAAGGTATTTATTATCTTTTTGTTCTATTTTGTTGATAAATAAATGAGAGTCCCAAATTAGACTAAAGCTCTTAAGACTCATTTGCTGAATGAATAAGGTACAAAAGTAACTATTCGTTTTTCCATCTTCTTTATTTGGATTTTAACACTTCAGTTCCAAGGAAGGTCTAATAAAGGAGGAATCCGTCTGTTGCTTGCAACAGTAGCCATCTAGTTCTTATTATTATTATTCTTATCCCCAGATCGTTCCAGTCACTGTACAAAAAAGTACCACTTCTTATGATAAAACGAAAAGTATCATGTGAAAGAGCATATTATTTTCTTGAGGTAAAAAAATTTTGTCTTCGAAAAGTTCACATATGCCCCCGCTAGAGGTCATCAAAGTTCAAATCTTTTAAACTCTTATAACTCCTAAACTTACCGTACGATTTGAACGAAATCTGTTTTAAAATGTTCTTTGGAAAATTTGTAAACTTTTATACGCTTACATGTTCGATAAAATATTTACGGTTTTTGCGCTATTTTGAGTAGACAATGGACTTTTAAATTGGCACAGTGCCAATTTCTAAAGTTTTTGAGATTTTGAGTTGAAATTTGGATACTAGATTACTTATAGGTAGTCATTTAATGTTGACCTACTTTCAAGGTCAAATTTTCATTCTCAAGGTCACAGCAAACTTTTGCATATAGAACAAAGATTACTTGACCTTCAGAGTTCAAACTTCATACATAATATCGTTAAACCAAGCTCTTTCACACTGACCTTGACCCAGAGTCAAATTTTGATTCTCAAGGTCACTACAAAGTTTTGCCTATAGAACAAAGACTATTTGACCTTTAGAGTTTAAACTTCATACAAATAATTGTTCAGTCATGCTCTTTCACTTTGACCTTGACCCAAGGTCAAGTTCTCATTCTCAAGGTCACAGCAACTTTTCCCTACAAAACAAAGACTATTTGACCTTCAGAGTTCATACTTTATACATATCATGCTTGGGCCCAGCTTTTTCACCTTGACCTTCACCCAAGGTCAAATTATGATTTTCAAGGTAACAACAAACTATAGTCTATAAAACAAAGACTGTTTGACCTTGATAGTTCAAACTTTACACAAATATTCCTTGCATCAAACTCTTCATCATGACCTTGACCCAATGTCATTTGTTTGATTTCAAGGTCAAAACTGACTTTGGTTGATTGGATATTTAGCTTTGCTCAGATTAAGATTAATCGTGCTGAGAATAATCACAATACTTAGCTTTCATTCATTACATTGGTTAAAGGCCAAATAATCATTCTGAAGGTCCTAACAATCATTTACTCTTGTAGAATTTACAATTTTTGTCCTATACTATTTATTCTTCACACAAGTAGTCCTTCTTATTTGAACTTATCATAGTGTAAGAAAGATAACTCTTTAATTCTTGTTCTCTTTTTTTTCTTATTAACATTACATATCTGTACTTTCATTTTCTTGTCATTTTCTATTAATAGAAATTATCTCATTGCAAAATCATTGTGCAATTCTGTTTTGAGAAAGTAATTGTAAAGGATTTGATATTGATAGAGCATGGAGTTTAAATCTTTCATGAACATGAAAGGTATTTATTATTTTTTTCTTCTACTTTGTTGATAAATAAATAGGAGTCCCAAATTAGACATAAGCTCTTTTGACTCATTTGCTGAAGTGAATAAGGAACTAAAGCAACTATTCTTTTTCCATCTTCTTTATTCGGATTTTGACATTTCAGTTCCGTGGAAGGTCTAATAAAGGAGGAATCCGTCTGTTGCTTGCAACAGTAGCCATCTAGTTTTTCTATATTTTTTCGCAAAATAGATAATTTGTTACAAAAAGGGAAATGTGAAGCAGTGTAATAACGCCCTAACTATGAGTTGCATCCAAAATAAGGTGGATATTAGCTTTTCATAACGCACAAACACGATCAGCGTTCTGCTTTCACTTTCATCTACACCAATCATGCCGATAGTTTTTCGGCTCTATAAAAGGACAATACCTCTCTTACTTTCGATAAAACTCGTATCTAAGGCATCCTTACACTGCTTCACATTCCCCTTTTTGTGAAAAATAATTTGTAATACACGAAATTTTAGATAAACCTAGTGTTGTGCGTTGCGAGATTACCCACCGTGACTATTAAATGGGCGTGGAGGAACCAATCAAATCTGTAACACAAGATATATGGCGACTTTGTTTACCATATAAAAATAAAGCAGAGAAAATAATTATTAAATTGGGAAATTGTTATGAAATATGCATGTAAAAAGTCAACATCTCAAAAATAACTTCAGAGTATATATATTTGATTGCATGTATGGCTGAGTTATTTCGACGTACCAAAATAAGTACGCGAAGCCAAAATAGATTTCTCTTTAAAAAATCATTAAAAATCTAAAAGTTGATATTTTGACAGAATTCTTTAAATATAAAATAAATATAAAAAGAAAATGAGAAAACAAGAGCCCCAAGGGGCACAACGCTCACCTGATACCCATGCACGCTCTAATTGACATACTGACATTGAATACTGATAGTGCCAGTACTAGGATTTTAGCCCACAACCTTTCTAAAAAGATTTTTGCCGGATGCAGAGAAGTTTTTTTTTCAGACAACCTTTAAAAGTACAAAAAAGAAAAAATAGCCACATTTCAAAACAATAACTTTTTTACTGATTTGAAAAGACGGATAAAGTGGTCCAACGTCATATGCCCAGCTAGTATAGTTCAAGTATGCAACATCAAAAATAAAATCATATTGTACGTTAATGTGCAGCAGAAAAAGAATAAAACAATGAAATGATTTCATAAATTAAGTTTCTTTAAAATTGAACACAAAACCTTTCATTATTGATAGCTAGCATGCCAGAAATTATAAAGCCTGTGTTTGTGAAACAAGAATGCCCCCGGCGGCATCTTTGTTAGTATAAAGGCCATTTTCTGTTAAGTATGCGAGAGGTCAGGGTCAGCGTAATATTGTTATCAATGGAAAGATCTTGTCACAAGGAATACACATGTAAAAATTGAAACCTCTATCACTAACCATTCAAAAGTTATGTCCCATGTTAAAGTTTTTGAGAAGTACGTCAAAGGTCAAGGTTATGGTCACGAGGTCAAAAATTTTGGTATCAATGGAAAGGTATTGTCACAAGGAATACACATGTGGAATATGAAACCTCTATCACCAGCTTCCATTTAAAAGTTATGCCCAATGTTAAAGTTTTTTGGAAAACAGACAGACAAACAGACAGACGGACAAGCCAAAAACTATATGCTCCCGAATCTTTTATTCCAGGGGCATAAAAAACAAAGATTTTTCGGTTTTGCCTTTATTCATATTAAAGTATACTGAAATCTATGAATGCTTTTGAATAGTATTGATTTCATCTCAAATACATGAAATGACAGTTAAAATCGTTTTAATCCAATATTTATCAATTCAAATGAGTTGTGCAGAAATTGGGCCAGTTTGTTTTCCAAAAAGCAGTGTATGGTGTATCAAACCTCATGACCCAGTGAAGCCACTTGAACAAATAATTTTCAGTGAATATGCTGAAATGCGGCGCTTCTTGCGTATGCATATTTCAACAGGCGAGAAGGAGTGTCGCATTTCAGCATACGCTGTTCAACAACTCAAGTGGTTTCTCTAGGTTTCGTAGTTTGAAACAAATTAAAAGGCCCATGAAATTGTTCAGCTTGCCTAGCAGACCTACGACATCGTTATTTACTGTTAACAAATTGTTTTACCTCATCAAAGGTCTGTTACACGGACAAGTTGTTAGCGGAGAGAGTTCATGAAATGTATCGGTTGCATAGGATTTGCCGACAAAAAGTTATTTGGTCCGATAAAAACTCATCATGTATCTATTATTTGAACAGATAAAAATTCCCAAATGTCTTATCACAGGAACCTGTCATTTTATGAGAGAAAATGTTTTATTATTCACAACCTCAGGCCTCTGTGTTCCTCTTAGAAATATTATACATACAAGATGTCGAACACAGTGGCTTATGGTTGTAAATAATAATTTATTTACTCTATTTAAACAACAGCTCTCTGTGGTCCAACATTTCATAGGAAGATGTCGAACACAGTGGCTTATGGTTGTAAATTATAATTTATTTACTCTATTTAAAAAACAGCTCTCTGTGGTCCAACATTTTATAGGAAGATTTCAGGAACTCTGAACTGAATTATTTATTTCAAGAATTTCAGATATTAAATGTCCTCTGCATTCTCAAAATCCGGAGGAAGAGATTACTCATTAGACGTTTCTTCAAGAAATCAGTCCGTAAATTACTTCATCTAAGAGAGTCTAAGACAGAGGAAATTCGAGCAAACTTTATACATGATAACAAGTATATGCAAGTGTTCCAAGTACATGAATGATAACCATTATGAAAGTGTTCCAAGTATAAAAATCTATTCCGTTTGCACTGTATCTCCTGAAATGTATCGCAGTACTACTTTGCGGTTTGTATTGCAATGAAGCGCCTAGCGGAATACGATGCGCCTTGGGGACGAAGATGAATTAATGCATATCTAGGTCATTGTCCTGTCAAATAGTTATTATTTTCTTAATATTTTCAACAATTGGTGGAAAATACACACAATGTTTATCTTGAATTGTCTTCCCGTGATTGTTTACTAGATAGATGAAATAAAATTTTAAATATAGTTTAAAGTGTGTGAGACATCTACATATGTGGAAGAATACGTGTGAAAATGGGTCCTCAGATCATAAAATTTGAATAATTCCGGTCTGGAACCAGGTGCATGGCTTTGAAAAAATATTAAAAAAGTTGTGTACTTTTAATCTTTACGGCATTTTTTTTTTTTGTGATTCAAATAAAATTTCTTCATTCAAAAGTAGTATCAATGTGTTTAACCCGGTGCGATTTGAGAATTTTTCTCCTATATTTGGTAAGAAAACATACATTATACCTATGTACAATCTTAAAAAATATTCCTTAAAAATCCAAAAGTGGATATCTTGACAAAATTCTTTCACTTGTAGGGTACCATGCATGAGTACCTCATACCTACAAATTGTCATGACAATCTGAAGAGTGGTTATAGAAAAGAAGCAGAAAATGTATCACCCCCCCCCCCCCTCATAAGAAAAAAATTCATAAAAAATCAAAAAAATAAAATTTAAGCATAAAATACATATCAAAGCATTAAGTAAGTTAAATATGATAAATATGTAGTAAATGAGTGTGTAAAATCATACACTTATTGAGTTATTTAAAGAAATAGTGCAAAAATGTGCATTTCTGACTAAGTCCGAAAAGACGTCAAAAACGCGTCAAAAATTTGACTTCGAAGTGGAACCAAAAATAACAACACTTCTCAAGACATCTCTCTAGATCATCCTGATGCTTTCGGTTTGTCGATACATGCTTCGGTTCTGAAGAAGAAGTTTGTCAAAGGAGGGTACCCCCGTTACCTACTTTTGGCTGTGGTGGCGCCACCTGTTGACAGATCCGGACGAAAAACAGCAACACTTGTAGGGGACCATGAGTACTTCATACCTACCAAGTTTCATCAAAATCTCTTCAGCCGTTCTGGAGAAGAAGTTTAAAATGTGAAAAGTTTACGACGAGGGACGACGACGACGGACGACGACGACGGACGACAGACGCAACACTATGACAATAGCTCACTTGAGCCTATGGCTCAGGTGAGCTAAAAAGGGGAAAAAAATTTTGTTAGGGTCCCGCCGGGGTTTGAAGCCACTCCCCATGGGTCCATTGGGCATGGAAAGCATACATTATACCTATGTACAATCTTAAAAAATATTCCTTAAAAATCCAAAAGTGGATATCTTGACAAAATTCTTTCACTTGTAGGGTACCATGCATGAGTACCTCATACCTACAAATTGTCATGACAATCTGAAGAGTGGTTATAGAAAAGAAGCAGAAAATGTATCACCCCCCCCCCCCTTCCTTTTTACATAAGAAAAAAATTCATAAAAAATTAAAAAAATAAAATTTAAGCATAAAATACATATCAAAGCATTAAGTAAGTTAAATATGATAAATATGTAGTAAATGAGTGTGTAAAATCATACACTTATTGAGTTATTTAAAGAAATAGTGCAAAAATGTGCATTTCTGACTAAGTCCGAAAAGACGTCAAAAACACGTCAAAAATTTGACTTCGAAGTGGAACCAAAAATAACAACACTTCTCAAGACATCTCTCTAGATCATCCTGATGCTTTCGGTTTGTCGATACATGCTTCGGTTCTGAAGAAGAAGTTTGTCAAAGGAGGGTACCCCCCGTGACCTACTTTTGGCTGTGGTGGCGCCACCTTTTGACAGATCCGGACGAAAAACAACAACACTTTTAGGGGACCATGAGTACTTCATACCTACCAAGTTTCATCAAAATCCCTTCAGCCGTTCTGGAGAAGAAGTTTAAAATGTGAAAAGTTTACGACGACGACGGACGCCGGACGACGGACGCCAGACGCAACACTATGACAATAGCTCACTTGAGCCTTTGGCTCAGGTGAGCTAAAAAAACCTGAAAAAGTGGGTTTCTGCCGGGGTTTGAACCCACTACTGTTGGGTTCATTGGGCACGGAAAACCTACATTGTACCTATATATGTTTTTTCGTAAAAATCCAAAAGTGGTTATCTTGACAAAATTCTTTCACTTGTAGGGAACCATGAGTACCTCATACTTACTAAGTTTCATGACAATCTGAGAATAAAATAAAGCCTACGCTCACGCAGCAAGATACGCCCGTTGGGATTTTTTTCACAACACCAAAATTTTGAGAGTTTTTTTTTTGGATTTTGATAAATTTATCATGACGCCCTACCGGGCGTCATTCAATTTATCAAAATCCAGATGGTAATATAAATTCCCCATAACAACCGTCTGAATAACATTCATTTCTTAAATAAAGCCGAAAAACTATCGGCATGATTGGTGTAGATGAAAGTGAAAGTAGAATGCCGATCGTGTTTGTGCATTATAAAAAGCTATAATATCCACCTTATTTTGGCTATAACTCATAGTTAGGGCGTTATTACACTGCATCACATTTCCCTTTTTGTAATAAATTATCTATTTTGCGCAAAAATATTGAAAAATAAATTGTTCTGCGTTGCGAGATTACCCACCATGTTAGTACTGTACACGTGATACATTTCAGGAGATTAATAGATTATCTATCGTGCAAACAAAATAGTACTGGTATTTAATAGATTTTATTTAATGTGCATATACTGGGAACACTTTCATGCTTGTTATTATTCATGTACTTGGAACAATTCCATACTTGTCATCATTTATAAACTTAGCTCGAATTTCCTTTGTCTTAGACTCTCTTAGATGAATTGTATACGGACTGATTTCGTGAAGAAACATCTAATGAGTAATCCCTTCCCGAGGATTTTGAGAATGTATAGGACATTTGATATATCTAAAATTCTTGAAAACAAATGAGTAATTTCTTCCCGAGGATTTTGAGAATGTATTGGACATTTGATATATCTGAAATTCTTGAAAACAAATAATTCAGTTCAGAGTTCTTAAAATCTTTCAATGAAATGTTGGACCACAGGAAGCTGTTGATTTAAAAGAGGAAATAAATTATGATTCACAACTTTAAGCCACTGTGTTCGACATCTTGTATGTATAACATTTCTAAAGATGAACACAAGAGGCTTAAGGTTGTGAATAATAAAACATTTTCTCTCATAAAACGACAGGTTCCTGTGGTCAGACATTTGGAATTTTTATCTGTCCAAATAATAGATAGAACATGAGTTTTTATCGGACCAAATGATTTTTTATCAGCAAATCCGGTGCAGCTGATACTTTTTATGAACTCTGTCAGCTAATAATTTGTCCATGTAACAGTCCTATCACGAGGTGAAACATAGTTAACAGTAAATAACGATGTGGTAGGTCTGCTAGTTGGACAAGCTTTACATTATCATGGGCCTATTAATTTGTTTCCCTAAAAGCAGCATACACCAGAGTATTAAGTTTATTTCATTGTTTTATTCTTTTTGTCTGTTTCTTTATCACTTGCTGCACATTAATGTGGAATTTTACAAAATGATTTTTTTGATGTTGAATAATTGAAGTATACACTAGCTGTGCATATGACTTTGTCGCCATAGCACTTTCTATATAGACATAGCGTCAGACAGTGCATGAATTCTATATATTTTCATTTCCATGCTTCATAAACATCGACGGCAGGTGCGGCTAGCCAACAGGGGATGCTTACTCCTTCCGGGCACCTGGTCCCACCTCTAGCTTGCTAGGGGTCCGTCGATGTTTAATTTTGTGCTCTATTGTGAGTGCTGTTGAGATTATCGTCAGGATCTTCTTTAACTCATTTGAGAAAATATTAGCACACAGGTTCCATTCCGTCATTGTTTATCTTCATGTACAGTTACTTTTCAATGCTCCTTATATTTTTTCTCCCGGTGTTGACTAAATCACAAATGTATTTTCTATCGCGAGGTCATATTGATGCGATAGATTTGTCTCAGTATGGTCTGTTTGATAAAGCTGATCCAATCAGTTTTCATTCAGCAGAATATAAGGGGGGAGGGGGTACCTCTCTCCCCCTCTCTCCCTCCTCCCCCTTCCCTTTCACTCTGTCCACCCCCTCATATAACGAACAAAAGTTGGACGGAGGACTGACGGACGGATAGAAAGACGCGGACTTTGCCATTTCATAGACTGGATTTTGCTTCGCAACCTGATAAGAATATATGAAAAACCAAAGGATAAGAATATATGAAAAACCAAAGATTTTCACAAGCAGGTCATACTCCAGAGTCAAGGTCACAGTGTAAAAAATTTTCTAAACTTTCTCTTTTTAAATTTAAATCTTTAAATTTTCTAAAATTTCTAATTTAAAAAAAAAAACTGTACTAGTATTCGATATTTGTAAACCCTCATTTCTAGCTTTAAAATTATAAAATACAAATGCAAAGAAGATAAATATGTGAGGAAGGGTGGGGGTAATCTCAAATTTAATAAATCAAATGTGAACCTGATAAGGGTCTTCATGAGTCATCAAAACTAAAACACCACAATAGAAAAATAAATCCCTTTATTACTTTATATGACGTTCTAAAGCAAATGGTTATCATTTTGAGAGACAGTTCTTTTTTTTTCTTTTTTTCTCAAAAGGTTTCGATTTGTTTTGTTTCGTTTCGCACTTTACAGGGACCCAAATATCAGTTGTTATGAATTTATTTTAAAAATTGTACATAAACGATTATATGTTCTTTTTATCTACAACATGGAAAGAGAGTTTAACAATTGCAGTGAATATTTGTTACTGGTTTATTTACTTTGAATATCATTCATTTTAGATCGTCTTTTGGTATTCATTTACTGAAGAAACTTATTTTGCGACCGGAGAGTTCCCTCATCTAAATATGCATGATTGTATATATCCTTTATCTGTATCATTTCTTATTAATTCTGAATTTCATGTTTACATGCATACATTTACTACGAACGTAAACATAAAACATTGTAGAAGGGGCACATGAAAAAAAGCCATCGCTCTTCAAGAAAAAGAGAGAGAAAAAAGTAAACGTAGGCATTTTCAATTTTGACGTTACAGGTCAAGAAATGAACGTCATTCATCTCGCTTGTTCTTGATAATGCGTGCACTTACCTGTAGGATGGTTACATCTTTGACCAAAGCAGTGTTGATACTAAAATTCACTCACACAAAGTTTTCAAAATGAGAAACTTTATTCGATAACATTTCTGTGCAAAGTACGAATGTTTACAAAATTGCAGAAAAATTCTTATAATCAAATTAATTCGAGATACTAAACTTGAAATTTCTAATCCATTATATCGCTAAAATCTGCAAGAAATATTCTGTTAGATGGTAAAAAAAAGTTTCCTGTTTGATTTTGTTCCCAAGCAACAAGCGGGTTGAATTTCCGATGGTGATGTTATAAATATGAAACATTTACGGCAATAATAATGAGGTCTCATTTACTTGATATTTTTGTATATATGAAGTGAACGATAAATCTTACGAAATATTCATTACTGTAGGATTGTAAATTATCATTTTCTGGTTTCATCCATACCAAATTTGTCGAAATCCGTCTAGAAACAAGCGAATAACCATGCGCAATACACTATAACTCGTAACGAACTCGGCCTCGTTAAAGAAACTATTAGAAAGCCTTAATGTTACTACACCTGTGTAATCCGATAACCTGTCTATACCGATATTTTTTTCTTGGTCTGAAATGATATCAGTTTAGACAGGTTTCACTGTACCAAGCCATTCATTGCATTATATATTTTTCAGAAAGATACTTAATTTGCTTATAAGCAGGGGACCACAATTCTTTCTATTTACTTGTTTCAGGTAAAACGAGACAGTCCAAAGCTAAAACATTGCAATTCTCCACTGAGCAGCAGAACTCGAACAAAACTGAAAATTGATTATGAAGACTTGACGGATCAAATTTCTTCAACAACAGATTTTGATGCCACACTTTACAAAACACCTCTGCATCTTGATGACAGAATAATTGGCCAGCATGGAGGGGAACTTCTGTTCCATTATCCAGATACAATTAAGAAAGGGAAAATATTTGGACTTATTGTGCAAGAGACGCAGGTTTGATCAATTTGTTTCTTGCTTTACATGATAAAAGTTAGGAATTACGTTTTAACCCACCTGTGATAAGTTGACTGGGAAACGTCGAATAGCCATTGGAAAATAATCGTCACGTGAAGAATTGGGACATGTATGTCTCTAACCATGAACAAAGTTAATCACTTAGGTTTAGCTATGTTTGACATCATTCAACAATTAATGCACAAATAATTACAATTTATTTTAAGCTCATCTAAGCGAAGCTCAAGTGAGCTATTGTCATAGCGCGGCGTCTGTCATCTGTCGTTAACTTTTTAACATTTTCGACTTCTCCTCTGAAACCGCTGCAAAGAATTTCACGAAACTTCACAGGAAGCAAGTACACAATGCCCTCTACCAAGTTTGTGTTTTTCGAGCCGATCGGAAATCCAAGATGGCCATCACAGGCTCTGATTGGCTGACACATTTTTGACATCTCCTCTGAAACCGCTACACAGAATTTCATGAAGCTTCACAGGAAGCAAGTACTCAATACCCTATACCAATTTTGTGTTTTCCGAGCCGATCGGAAATCCAAGATTGCAGCCACAGGCTTTGATTGGCTGACACATTTTCGACTTTTCCTTTGAAACTGCTGAACAGAATTTCACGAAACTTCAAAGGAAGCAAGGACTCGATGCCCACTACCAAGTTTGTGTTTTTAGAGCCGATCAAAAATCCAAGATGGCCACCACAGGCTCTGATGTGCTTACACCTCTTCAACTTTACCTCTGAAAATGCTGCACAGAATTTCACAAAACTTCACAGGAAGAAAGTACTTAATGTCCTCTACCAAGTTTGTGTTTTTCCTTGCCAACCAGAAATCCAAGATGGCCCTGACACATTGTCGACTTCTCCTCTGAAACTGCTGCACAGAATTTCACAAAACTTCACAGGAAGCAAAGACTCATTGCCTTCTACCAAGTTTGTGTTTTTCAAGCCGATCGGAAATCCAAGATTCCGCCACAGGCTCTGATTGGCTGACACATTTTCGACTTCTCCTCCGAAACCGCTGCACAGAATTTCACAAAACGTCGCAGGAAGCAAGTACTCATTGCCCTCTACCAAGTTTGTGTTTTTTGGAGCCGATCGGAAATCCAAGATGGCTGCCACAGGCTCTGATTGGCTGACACATTTTTGACTTCTCCTCTGAAACCGCTGCACAGAATTTCACAAAACGTCGCAGGAAGCAAGTACTCATTGCCCTCTACCAAGTTTGTGTTTTTGGAGCCGATCGGAAATCCAAGATGGCTGCCACAGGCTCTGATTGGCTGACACATTTTTGACTTCTCCTCTGAAACCGCTGCACAGAATTTCACAAAACTTCGCAGGAAGCAAGTACCCATTGCCCTCTACCAAGTTTGTGTTTTTAGAGCCGATCGGAAATCCAAGATGTCCTCCATAGGCTCTATTTGGATGACACATTTTTGACTTATCTTTTTAAACTACTGCACATATTGTTACCAAACTTTACATGAAGTAAGTACTCATTGTCTTTCTCAAAGCTTTACTAAAAGCTATTTCCTTCAGGTCTTATACTGACTTTGATTAAAAACATACATACAGTCTCCTCAGGTGAGCGATGTAGCCCCCTTGTTTCATGAATTATAGAAAACTTTATAGGTGAGAGAAACGTCCCTGTCCGGTTAAGAAGTTTGGCGTAGCTCAGTATTTGGCAAAGTACTGATGCTACAGAAACCAAACTTGCACAAGTGATTTATCTTTGGATGCTGAGGTGAACCATGCATCGGATGCTTGATCTGACCTACATTTCTGCTTGAATGACTTGGTTAAGAAATTTTGGGTAGCTCAGAGTGGCTTGGTTAAGAAGTTTGGGGTAGCTCAGACTCTGACAAAGTACTGATGCTACAGTGATTAAACTTGCAAAAGTGATTAATCTTGGGTTGCCAAGAGGAACCCATGCATCGGATGCTGCATCTGACCTACATTTTCCGCTTGAATGACTTTGAAAACAATTCACTCTTAAAGATATATGGCAGTTTGATGCCCGCAGGGCCAAAAACTGTCCAATATCTGTAAGAATGAATTTTTTTAGGCGTATATTGTACTTAAAACATTGATCACTATTCAAAGTGGCATGACCTTTGACTTTGTTCTTATTATGTTAATTGCCTTTACTGTAATGAAATGTTATCACTGCAGGTTCTAACATTTTCGCTACTAGCAGTATGGAGTCGTTTGTATATATATAAGAGAATAACGGAGATGAAATTTTCAATTAAAAAAAAAGTTGTGACAAATTATGACGCAGATAACGTAAACCAAGACGAAATTGGATACAATTTTTTGGAAAAAATTAACGAGAATACTTTGTGTGATATACAGAATAAAAGGGCGTGTCTCTAAAAGTGTTGTTTTCAGGACAAGCAAGAAATAATATACATTGTAGTGCCTTTGAATATGGAAAAGAAATCAGTGGGGACACTCAACTTACTATGTGCAAAAGTTAAATGAAAGAAACAATTCAAAAAGATATTTTGAAGGAGTCTAGTTCAAAAAACCTACCTAAACCTTTCCTTTGAAGGTTATTTGCACTGGGAAGGGGGGGACGCTTGGGGACTGGGTCAAAATAACCACCAAAGGCTGGATTTAGGTAAGGTTTTTCAGACTAGAAAAAGTCCAGCAAAAAACTTAATCATAAGTAAAATTAAAAAGATGGGGGGAAAATTAGACCGAAGAAAAATAGAATAAACCGACTGATGTTTAGTATCGCGTACATTGTCATTTCCGACACAACGGCTGATTCTTTAGAGATTTTAGATTGTGCTGGATTTTGTCAACTCCGCAGAAAAAAGCAAATATTGGAATAGTCAGTACCACAATATTTGTGCTTGCTTGACATTCAAAGGGAATATATTTATTTCTTACAGATAGCTTTACATTGAGAAATACAGGTTTTCTTCAAATAAAGGGTCTTGTTCCTCAATTTTGTGTTGAATTGTGCCCCTTCAAACTTTTTATACATTGCTTATATTAGGTAAAATATGCCAGGCAGGGGTATCATTAATCCTTAGATCAACAAAAAAAAATTCATTTAGAATGTTGTTCCAGATGACCAGATGGCTTCACATCACCTTAACCCAAGGTCATGTGAAAAAGGCCAAGGTCACTTATTATATTTTTAATGAAATTGTACATACATACCTGTCTAGGCTTTATCCCTTGGACCGCTTACTGGATTGCTTTCACGTTTCAGTATGTATTTGCTCATGACCAAAAGGTTTTACCTTGACCAATGGTCATTTGATCAATTTCAAAGTTACTACGTACATTTTAATGAAATTGTACATGCTATCACGTTGGGGCTGTTTACTGGATTTTTTTTTTCTCATTCCCTCCAATTAGTCATAATTCTTCATTCTTCAATAAAAAAAAAATGTTTTCCAGAAAAAAAGAGATGTCTCCCCCCTCCCTCTAAGTTACTTTGACCTTAGGCCAAGATGATATGAAACCTTTGAGTCATGGGCAACATCATACTCAAACATGAAAGTGATTCATTATATTGCTTGAGGTAAAGCCCAAACATGATTAGCATATATACAATTTCATTATAAGCACATTTAAGCCTGGACACAATACACATAAGAAATACAATTTCATTATACCCCTGCCATATAATGGTGGGGGTATATAGTGATGCACTTGTCTGTCTGTTATTCAGTCAGCATGTGCGTCCGTCCGTCCCACCTGTGGTTTCCGGACATTTAAAGGAAAAGTATTACAGATAATCAATTCATTTCTTCCATATAGCTTTTACACCAAGAAATACAGGTCAAGTTCGAATATGGGTCATGTCCCTCTATTTTGTGCAGAGTTTTGCCCCTTCAAACTTAGAAAAATTCAGAATTTTGTGGTTTCCGGACATTTATGGTAAACCGTTATATACAATCAATTCATTTTTAGCTCACCTCGACGAAGTTGAGTGAGCTTATGCTATAACCCCACGCGTCCGCGTCCGTGTCCGCGTCCGGTTAAGAAGTTTGGGGTAGCTCAGTATCTGACAAAGTACTAATGCTACAGTAACCAAACTTGCACAAGTGATTCATCTTTGGATGCTGAGGTGAACCCATGCATCGGATGCAGCATCTGACCTACATTTTCCGCTTGAGTGACTTGGTTAAGAAGTTTGGGGTAGCTCAGTATCTGACAAAGTATTAATGCTACAGTAACCAAACTGGCACAAGTGATTCATCTTTGGATGCTGAGGTGAACCCATGCATCGTATGCAGCATCTGACCTACATTTTCCGCTTGAGTGACTTGGTTAAGAAGTATGGGGTAGCTCAGTATCTGACAAAGTACTGATGCTACAGTAACCAAACTTGCACAAGTGATTCATCTTTGGATGCTGAGGTGAACCCATGCATCGTATGCAGCATCTGACCTACATTTTCCGCTTGAGTGACTTGGTTAAGAAGTTTGGGGTAGCTCAGTATCTGACAAAGTACTGATGCTACAGTAAACAAACTTACACAAGTGATTCATCTTTGGATGCTGAGGTGAACCCATGCATCGGATGCAGCATCTGACCTACATTTTCCGCTTGAGTGATTTGAATAAGAAGTTTGGGGTAGCTCAGTATCTGACAAAGTACTTATGCTACAGTAACCAAACTTGCACAAGTGATTCATCTTTGGGGGAGAGTCCAGTAATTCATTTTCGTCCATTTTCCCATAGGCCGCAATGTTAACGAAATCTTGTCGCATTTCACATATACAACTTCAATGCTTACAATCTATACATGAAATTAACCCTCAATGCTAGCGAGTCAAAAATATGTCAGAATAAAAACGTTTTATCATTAGAACCAGGAGACAGGAAGTGTAATTCAAGGTCACCCTAAAATCTGCACTAAATGGAGCAGTTATTTTTGCCCCTAAAAAAGCATAATTTCTACAGCTTTTAGATATTAATGAATGGGTTTTCAGGAATTTTCTCTGTATTAATGTAAAGCAAGAAATGTTTCTATTCTAAAAAGACCAATTTTGCAATTATTGTCCAATCAGAACATCAGAAACATAATTATTTACAGGCTCGCATGTACCCTACACAAAATTGAAATATAGAATTTCCTCTGTTTTACCTGACTCTTCCCTATATCTTTCCCCCTCTTTTAGTCTCAACCAAATCTTGGTACTGTCATATACATCAATACCTTTGCATGCAACATACCAAGTTTGAGCCAAATATCTTCATTCGTTTTCGAAAAATTCAGCTTAAATAAAGCGCATTTGGAGCTATTTTTAGGCACACAATTATTGGTAAATTTTATTTTATCTCCATCTTCTCCATTTTCAAAACAGACCTGTTCTCCTCAAAGGACATTATATTCCCATAAAATAACCTGTTTGGTCTTTCTTTCAGCCTTATCGTAGCTTTATTCTAAGTGGAAAAACTTCAATGCGTTTCCATAGAATTTAGATGATTTTTTTCCAGGATGCCTGAAAAGGGTTAAATATCAGTAAAAAAAATGCATAAAACAGCCAGAAAAATTAGTTTTAAGCTTTTATTGCAAATAGTTTCGGTTTTTCTATGATAATGGTCTATATTCAACTAAATGAAAAGAAAAAAGTACGAATATATTGATATAACGACTCGTAATGAGACAAAAACGCACCCCTACCCCCTAATTTCGCAAAAACACGTTTTTCTCTCCGTGTCCTCTATTTGCCTTAAACGAATCTCTAGCTGAAAAAAAGTATATCCTTTTGATAGATTCACCTTTGTG
Organism: Pinctada imbricata; assembly: GCA_033119305.1. Taxonomy (NCBI): domain Eukaryota; kingdom Metazoa; phylum Mollusca; class Bivalvia; order Pterioida; family Pteriidae; genus Pinctada; species Pinctada imbricata. The sequence goes on along the minus strand of VSWD01000009.1, from coordinate 39,324,018 downwards.
AATCGTTTTGTATTCAATATATATCTAATTTAGAGATAAATCGTTGAAATACTAAAAAAAGGAACAAAAAAGGGGGGGAGGGGTGACCAGGTCTGAAAATCCAAGGAAATGAACGTGTTATGGGTCTATGAAATGTGTATTTCATGTATGTGACTGAAATTAAACATTAAAATACCTAAATTTAGTAGATATGAACGATTCTTGATACAATGGGCAAAACTAATGCTTTTTCAGTACGCGTGACATACTTAGAATGGGGCGCTTACAGGGGAGAGTCCAGTAATTCATTTTCGTCCATTTTCCCATAGGCCGCAATGTTAACGAAGTCTTGTCGCATTTCACATATACAACTTCAATGCTTACAATCTATACATGAAATTAACCCTCAATGCTAGCGAGTCAAAAATATGTCAGAATAGAAACGTTTTATCATTAGAACCAGGAGACAGGAAGTGTAATTCAAGTTCACCCTAAAATCTGCACTAAATGGAGCAGTTATTTTTGCCCCTAAAATAGCATAATTTCTACAGCTTTTAGATATTAATGAATGGGTTTTCAGGAATTTTCTCTGTATTAATGTAAAGCAAGAAATGTTTCTATTCTAAAAAGACCAATTTTGCAATTATTGTCCAATCAGAACATCAGAAACATAATTATTTACAGGCTCGCATGTACCCTACACACAATTGAAATATAGAATTTCCTCTGTTTTACCTGACTCTTCCCTATAATTTGGATGCCGAGATGGACCCATGCATCGGATGCAGCATCTGACCTTCTTTTTCCACTTGAGTGATTTCGCTTTTAAAAGCCAATATTGAGCAGAGTATAAGTGCTACATGTACCAAACTTGCATATTGGATGTATCTTTGATCAAACTTTCATAAAATGACCTTGACCTACTTTTTCCGCTTGAGTGATTTTGCCTTTAAAAGCCAATATTGAGCAAAGTTTAAGTGCTAGATGTTCCAAACTTGCATATTAGATGTATCTTTGATCAAACTTTCATAAAATGACCTCGACCTACTTTTTCCGCTTGAGTGATTTTGCCTTTAAAAGCCAATATTGAGCAAAGTATAAGTGGTACATGTACCAAACTTGCATATTGGATGTATCTTTGATCAATCTTTCATAAAATGACCTTGACCTACTTTTTCTGCTTGAGTGATTTTGCTCTATAAAGCCAATATTGAGCAAAGTATAACTGCTATATGTACCAAACTTGCATATTGGATGTATCTTTGATCAAACTTTCATAAAATGACCTTGACCTACTTTTTCTGCTTGAGTGGTTTTGCCTTTAAAAGCCAATATACATGTACTAAGAAATATGTTTGAATTGAATTTAGCTGTCACTAGGTGAGCTTCGTTATCTGTGATTACCTATGTTTTGGATATAGCTCTTACACCAAGAAATACAGGTCAAGTTCGAATATGGGTCATGTCCCTCAATTTTGTGCAGAGTAATGCCCATTGAAACTTAGAAAAATTCAAAATTTTGTGGTTTCCGGACATTTAAAGGAAAACTACATTGTATTATAGATTATCAATTCATTTCTTGCTTATAGCTTTTACACCAAGAAATACAGGTCAAGATCAAATATGGGTCATGTCCCTTAATTTTGTGCAGAGTTATACCCCTTGAAACTTAAAAAAATTCAAAATTTTGTGGTTTCTGGACATTTAAAGGTAATCTGTTATAGATAATCATTTCATTTCTAAAATATAGCTTTTGCACTTAGAAATATAGGCCAAGTTCGAATATGGGTCATGTCCCTTAATTTTGTGCAGAGTTATGCCCCTTGAAACTTAGAAAAATTCAAAATTTTGTGGTTTTCAGACATTTAAAGGTAAACCGTTACAGATAATCAATTAATTTCTTGGATATAGCTCTTACACCAAGAAATACAGGTCAAGATTGAAATTGGGTTATGTCCCTCAATTATGTGCAGAGTTATGCCCCTTGAAACTTTGTGGTTTCCTGGCGTTTAAAGGAAAACCATTACAGATAATCAATTCATTTCTTGCATATTATAGCTATTACACCAAGAAATACAGGTCAAGTTCGAATATAGGTCATGTCCCTCAATTACGTGCTGTGTTATGCCCCTTGAAACTTTGAAAAATTTACTATTTTGTGGTTTCAAGACATTTCAAGGAAAACTGATACAAATAATCAATTCATTTCTTGCATTTACCTTTTACACCAAGAAATACAGGTCAACTTCAAATATAAGTCATGTCTCTCAATTCTGTGCAGAGTTATGCCCCTTGAAATCAATATTTTGTGCTTGCCTGACATTTAAATGAAAACTGTAACAGGGAATATATTTATTTCTTAAATATTGCATTGAGAAATACAGGTCAAGTTCAACTAAAGGGCCATGTTCCTGAATTGTGCCCCTTCAAACTTTTTATACATTGCTAATATGTAAAATATGCCGGATGGGGGTATCATTGATCCTTAGATCAACATTAAATTTCATTTAAAATATACTAATTGACCTTGACCTTGGTCACATGACCTTGAGTCAATGTGATGTGAAACCTTTAGGTGATAAGCAACAACATACTAAAGCTTCAGTCTCGTCAGAGACTGGTCTACGGTATATCGGGAATTTTTCGCATGTGTCTAATTTTTGCCAAGATCGCATGTATCATCAAATCGCGAAAAATGGACATAGCGTTTTGATTACCCATGTATTTCTCGCAAGAAACTAAATCTAAACAATGATTTGGGGTTTAAACGCCTTCTTTGGATCACAAAACTGTATGAGTACTTGCATAGGAAACCAGAAATCATAAACAATTGTTAAAGAATCCTCATCGTTAATGCTATAAACGAGTGAACTGTATAATGTAAATTTGTATTCATTGTACATGTACATGCAATGATACGTAAACCTAGCAGAAAAATGTTACTGTATATGAAATTATGCATGATTTCCATCTTAACACAAATTTTGAATTTTTAGCTCACCTCGACAAAGTTGAGATGAGCTTATGCTATAACCCCGGCGTTCGCGTCCGCGTCCCCGTCCGCGTCCCCGTCCGCGTCCACATCCGGTTAAAGTTTTTGGGCAACTCAGTATCTGACAAAGTACTGATGCTACAGTAACCAAACTTGCACAAGTGATTCATCTTGGGATGCTGAGTTGAACCCATGCATCGGATGCAGCATCTGACCTACATTTTCCGATTGAATGACTTTGTCAATGTCTGGTTAAAGTTTTTGGGGTAGTTAAGTATCTGACAAAGTACTGATGCTACAGTAACAACACTTGCAAAAGTGATTCATCTTGAGATGCTGAGGTGAACCAATGCATCGGATGCAGCATCTGACCTACTTTTTCTGCTTGAGTGATTTTGCCGTATAAGGCCAATATTGAGCAAAGTATAGGTGCTACATGTACCAAACTTGCATATTAGATGTATCTTTGGTCAAACTTTCATAAAATGACCTTGACCTACTTTTTCCGCTTGAGTGATTCTGCCTTTAATGGCCAATATTGAGCAAAGTATAAGTGCTACATGTACCAAACTTGCATATTGGATGTATCTTTAGTCAAACTTTCATAAAATGACTTTGACCTACTTTTCCGCTTGAGCGATTCTGCCTTTAAAGGCCAATATTGAGCAAAGTATAAGTGCTACATGTACCAAATTTGCATATTGGATGTATCTTTGATCAAAACTTTCATAAAATGACCTTGACCTACTTTTTTTCCACTTGAGTGATTTTGCCTTTAAAGGCCAATATTGAGCAAAGTATAAGTGCTACATGTACCAAACTTGCATATTGGATGTATCTTTGATCAAATTTTCATAAAATGACCTTGACCTACTTTTTCCGCTTGAGTGATTTTGCCTTTAAAGGCCAATATTGAGCAAAGTATAAGTGCTACATGTACCAAACTTGCATATTGGATGTATCTTTGATCAAACTTTCATAAAATGACCTACTTTTTCCACTTGAGTGATTTTCTTTTTATACATGTACTTAGAGATATGTTTAAATTGAACTTTGCTGCCGCGAGGTGAGCTTCGTAATCTTTGATTACACTATGTTTAGTATTTGTAGATCAGTGAAAAATAAACTCAGCAAAAAAAAAGACACACCTTTATAGGGTCATTTTCGTGAAATTTAAGCATAAAACACACAAGATCAAGAAATTATTCTACGTTTGATCTACATGGGTCCTGTGGACCCTATGAAAATTAACCTATGGTTTACCAGTCAAAACTATGGTTCCCAGTAGAAGATGAGTTTTTTCGCTGCCTCTTCACTTTGAGATTACAATGTGAGATGACTAGTTTATTTTTTCGAGATTGTAATCTTGGTGATCCAAGGACAGTCCTGAGAAACAACATACTAAAATATGAAAACAATTGTAAGAAGAGTTCAGGAGATATAGGCTATAGCCCAGACAAGATTAGTACGTACAATTTTATTAAAAAGAACTGAATGATCTTGACCTTGGGCACATGACCTTGGGTCAAGATGATAAGAAACCCTCCAATCCTGAGCAACAGCATACTAAAGTATCAGAGTGATCCAGTGTACGATTCTATAGGTATAGCCCAGACTCAATAGCATTTACAGTTTCATTAAAAAGTGTAATACTACTTGACCTTGACCTTAGTCATTCACAATGCATGCCCCACACAATTTTTCCAAAATTTGGCCTTAGACCACAGGTGCATGAATGAACAGTTTTGTCTAAGGTTTTAAAAGGCCTATACATGTATTACATTATCACTTACGATACTGAGTAAATATCTTAAGGATCTATAACATTACATTTATACACTACATTATTCATTCTTTTCTACACTTTAGGTGACATTCACAATGCTTGAGATGAGTAATGATCAGTACAAGGACATGGTGGAAGGTAATGTTCGGCATGGAATTGAAGATCGACCAACTCTGAAGTTCTCAAAACCTTACGACTATTTGAAAACACAGGATAGAGAATATGTTATAGAGGCATTCATTAAACTTGCTATGCTTCAAAGAATAATCCTGTAATCACTTAACTTTTACATGAAATAATGAATGATTTTTTTTGTACATACACATGTGAAAAACTAAGGGTTCAGAATCCTAGATTTGGTTTTTATTCTACCAATTTTCCCAATGAATTTAACGTGAATATTGATGATTCTATAATCCCAAATCTTTGTTTCATTTGCACCAGCATAGTCATCGTTTCCTTGGCTAGAAAAGTATTTAAATATTTCAAAATCAATACATATTCTCAGTTATCTGAGGAAGACAAGAACTCTTAAAAGTTTGCCCCAGACTGTCTTTTAAGAATATTTTTAGCTCATGTGATCACTCTGTGTCTGTTGTTTAGGGGGTTCGAGTATAGATATTTTGACACTGTTTGGATGGTCAAACTAACTTTATTTTTTCTTTAAAGTGAAAATCTATCTTCAGATATTCTAAAATGTATAAAATATATGCATGGTGCAGGGCATCTTTAGGGTCTAATACTTAAACAAAGTCGGGCACTCTTAGTGGAAAATCATATTTGCCCAAATTTTGAGTTTATACAAGGAAAACTGAATAAAAATGAATGTAGGGTATCTAAAGTCAAATTTTCTAATGGAAAAGACTTGTTTAAGAACTTCAGGTACTTATTATTAGCAGAAGAAGACAAGACAATTGTAATATTTTGAGAAACAGCAATGAAATGGTGAAAAATGTCACAATTTGGGGGCTAATATTGTATGTCAAAATATGCCAGAGACTATATTTATATGCCCTTTAAATTTTAAAGGAAACCCCCTGCAAGGTACCTTTTTCGTCATTTACATGTTTTAAGGGTGAAATAATTTATAAGTATACCAAATTCTAAGGAGTTTCGCCCTTAACTTTTAAAGATATTGTCAATTTAGATACAAAAATGCTATATTTTAAGCCAAAATTGCGTAAGAAACCTGTATGACAAACAAAAAAGTCCTAAAAATTTAAGGATTTATTATTCAAACATGATTAAATATTTGTTAAACAAACTATATTAAACATCTGCAATAAATTAAGGCAATACAACGTTATTCTTAAATATTTTGGAAATTAATGATGACGTCACATGATACCAGAACCACCTTAAACGTTTTAAGTATGTGTGAATTCTGAATCTGACATCGGTGAGAAGTAAGTCTTATCAAATCGGACTATTTTTAATAACTGGCTTTCTGGAGTCTCAGTCTAGAAACGAATATGATATTTTTTTCAGCCCCTTATCACTTGGTTCTGAGAAATTGAGTGTGTTACTTAAAAGTTGAATTTAAGCGAACAACCAGAAGAGCTTCAGTCTTGTAAGATATTTCTGGTTGATGTATTAGAATATTATTTGATAGAGAAATTGATAATGACCAGAACTCTTTTGACTTGGAAGAGTTTGTACAATCTCTTCCAATTTGTGCCCAGTATCATGACATTACAAAATCTATTTCATAAAGAATTTTTAAAACAAATTGCACTATGCAAACCTACGGAAGCCAGTTAATGCTATGTTATATTTTTTTAATATCTCATTGTTACGAGAAACAAATGTCATAGTTACAAGAAAAAAATTTGGGGTGAAAACTATTTATATTTGAAATTGACGAAAAATGGAAAAACTTAATGATTTCACTATCTATTGGACGTGTTAATATCTGAAGCTTTAAATATGTGTAAAATAAGGTAGACTAAATAATTTGAAAGTTAAAGTTTGATATTTGCAATTGTCTTTGGGTTTTTAGGCAAAAATGGGTATTTTATTTTAAAAACTTAATTTTTATGGAAATATGTTATCCCCTGATAGATAGGGATTTGAAAGTATTTTCTGAAAGTATAAAGATTCTACTCAAAAACGAGTGAGGTTTACACTGCCAATTCAGGTATTTCTTGGTATGTTGGGGTTAGAAATAACAAATTTTATCAAAAACTGCTGAAAATTTATTCATTAAGGTACTCCTTTTTCAAGGAGTATCTTACTGTTTTCGCAATTCAATGTATGCTCTCTGTCGACTTCCGGTGGAAAATAGATCCAGATTGTGTCAACTTTCTTTATTTCAAAACTTGCTTGTGGAATTTTTTTTTATCAGCATCGATTGTTTTGATATATAGAATAAATTTCAGATAAGTTGAGATTTGCCATATGAACCTTGATCTGTTTAAATTGTTATCGACTTGGAACTACTTTACATCTGGGCTTTATCAAGCAAACATGCTCTGCCTACCATTTAAAATTCATGTGTGCACGTTATGTGATTAGCTCGCAAGTTAAATATTTATTGATATGTTGCAATTCTGGCTTTTTCAATACACATTATAGCATCATGGTTGATGTATGAAGACACAGTGCTGCTAGCTGTGTTCTCATCAGATACTAAAGGTAACATCTTGCCCACTCAATTATTAACTTTATTCTGAAGTTCAAGGTCATCTGAATACCCATTGCAGTATGAACACTTTTACCTATGTAATTGTATGGACACATACTGTCACAATACTGTATATCCAAGTACTACAACATAAAGCTTATGGTGAAATGAAATGTTACAACAAGTTGTGAGTGGAGTATCTTTCAGGGCCTTCAGCCCTTTGATTTTTTCAGTATTCCATACTTTGGACATGTATTCATATGAAAATTAGTTAATAAATGTTTTAAGTCCTCACATTTCAAATTTGCAAATTTTGTTGAGGTTTTTTGGGGGAAATCTTTGTTTTTCATACTTATTTTTCATTTAAAATAAAGTAAATTCAAAAATTTCAATCTAGGAAGGCCTTTTTTGCCAAATATCATGCCATTCAGTTTGAATTATGTTTTTCTTGTAACTACGAGATTTGTTTCTCATAACTACGAGAATTTTATCTCGTAACTACGAGAATTTTTTTCTTGTAACAACAAGATTTTTTTTGCGTAACTATGAGGATTTTTTCTCGTAACTACAAGAGTTTTTTCTGGTAACTACAAGATTTGTTTCTCGTAACTATTAGATTTGTTTCTTGTAACTATGAGAAATTTTTCTCTTAACTATGAGAATTTTTTCTTGTAACTACGAGATAGTAAAAAATACAACATGGCACGACTTGGCTTCTGTAATACCACCTTGGCATCTTCTTAATTTAATGAGCATACTCATGACATATGAAATTTGTGATTCATGTTGAATGAATTTTTTATAAAGCTCGCCGAGTAGCATATAGTCGCTGTCCACCTGTCTGTATGTCTGAGCTTTCATATCCTAAACCCCTCATTAAAATTAATATTACATAAATGTTCATTAGAATAGACTTTTTGGGATAAAGGTCATTTAAAGTCGATCATGAATGGTCAAGTCATTTTTGAGCTAAAAATAGTTTTTTTTATGCATTAAAATTTAAGATAGTCATTAAAAATCTGTTTCTGGTCAAAATGTTTCAGAGATTAGGTATTAAGTATAATTTCAGGGGAATGATAAGTTATAGATGTAAATATCTTGTGAGAATGGTATCATATTTCACGTAATGCTTGATTAAGAAATTACCTTACAGGACAAAGGTCACTTAATATCATTGATCAAAGGCCAAGGTAATTTTTCATGCTAAAATTAGCTTCATGAAAAACATTTTGTGTCCAAATTTTCAGAAATTCTGATAAAATTGAAAAATGCATCTAAATCTTTAAGGTTGAGAGGAAATTCTGTACCAGGAAAGGAGGGTATACACTGAACTTTTGGTGGATAATTTTTTCAAACTTGACAAACTGTCTTGTAATTTGTGGGCTTGAAGACAATATTGTTGTGTATTAGGAGCATCCATCAGTTTTACTTATTTTGTATTTAATTTTTGAATTGTAATTTATATACATGTAGATAATTTATATCAATAACCTCAATTTTTATTATGATTTGATGCTGTCTGTTCCTGCCATCTTTTCTAGATTTCTTCTGAACTACAGGGGTTATACAGCTTTTAGGTCTTTTGGGGTGGGAAAAAAATTGGTAGGGTCAGAAAATTTTGTTGGGGATTCTCGTAAACTATAGGTATTTCCAAAATTTTTAAGGTGTCATAAGATCAGATATGACTTATATTTGAAGTTGGATCTGGTCTCTGGGTGGCAGGAAATTTGTGGGATCAGAAAATCTTGTTTGGGGTTTTCCTCCTGAACTATAGGGGTAACAAAACTCTTTGAATGTGTCATATAATCAGATGTCACTTATAGTTATGCACTTTCAATAAGGGTGCTCTTTGGTGAAAGGAAATTGGATAGGGTCAGAGTATCTGATTTTAATTCTTTTTCCAAAGCACACGAGTTACATGACTTTAGAGAATATTATGTGATAGAGTTAGATGTGCATGTTTGTTTTGAATTTAGAGCAGGAAAATTGGCAGGATCAGAAAATCTTTTGTTGGCTGTAGATTACATAAATATACGTATAAGCATTGATACATTTAATCTTGCCCTTCCCCCCAATTAGCGAGGGTGTGTAAGTTGCAAAAAAAATTAGACATATGAAATAAATTGGGCCATGTTGCCCATCCCATTCCTTTTGTTAATGATGCTGGCTTATGCACCCATATAGTTCTAATTATACCCCCAGCAAACGAAGTTTGGGGGGGGGTGGTATATAGGAAACGCCCTGTCCTTCTGTCTGTCCGTCCATCCCTCCAGTTAAGAAGTTTTTAAAGCAGGTAACTCTTTAAGTATAAGTGATAGGGCTTTCATATTTCATACATACATTCATCATAATAAGTACTACATTTTGATACCAAGACATTTGACCTAGTGATCTTGACCTTGAACTTTGACCTTATAGTTATATTTTGGTTAAGAAGTTCTTATAGCATATATTTTTTTCTCATATAAGTGATAGGGCTTTCATATTTCATACATGCATTCACCATAATAAGTACTGCATTTTGATACCAAGACATTTGACCTAGTGACCTTGACTTTGAACTTTGACCTTGTAGTAATATTTTGGTTAAGAAGTTCTTAAAGCGAATATCTCTTCAAGGATAAGTGATAAAGCTTTATTATTTCATACACACATTCATCATAACAATTATTACTCCATGACATTTGACCTTGTGGCCTTGACCTTTGACCTACTTTTCAACTATAAGGGATAGGGCTTTGATATTTCACATATAGATTCCTCATGATGAGAGCTTTCATTTGATACCATGACTTTTGACCTAGTGGTATTGACCTTGTTGTTTGACCTACTTTTGACCTTTGACCTACTTTTTGTGTCACCTGCAAAGCATAGCAACACATAGGGATCACTTTGTCCGTTGCCTGTCTGTCTGTCTGTCTGTTTGTCTGTCAGTCTGTCTGTCTGTCTGTCAAACTTTGGGTGTCACAGCCCATAACTTTTGATTGGTAAGTGATAGGGCTTTGATATTTCTTATGTGTATGCCTTGAGACAAGACCTTCCTACACATGCCATAATTTTTTACCTAGTGACCTTGACCTACATATTTGACCTACTTTTAAAAAAAAATTAAGAATGGATATATCTTTTGATTGGTAAGTGTTAGGACATTGATATTTCACATGTACAATCCTTGTGGCAAGACCATAATTTTTGACCTTGTGACCTTGACCTAGATATTTAACATACTTTTGATAAAATGATAAGATTTGCTATATCTTTTGATTGGTAAGTGATAGGGCTTTGATATTTCACATGTGTGTTCCTTGTAACAACACCTTTCTACACATACCACCTATTGACCTTGACCTACATATTTGATCTACTTTTCAAAAAACTTAAGATTGTATATATCTTTTGATTGGTAAGTGATAGGGCGTTGGTATTTCACATGTGTATTCCTTGTGACAAGACCTTTCTGCGCAGACCATAATATTTGACCTTGTGACCTTGACCTAGATATTTGACCTTCTTTTCAAGAAAAGTAAGATTTGCTATATCTTTTGATTGGTAGGTGATAGGGCTTTGATATTTCACATGTATTTTCCTTGTAAGAATGTCTTTCTACACATACCATAATTTTTTACCTTTTGACCTTGACCTAGCTATTTGACCTTCTTTTCTAAGAAATTAAGGTTGTATATATCTTTTAATTGGTAGATGATAGGTCTTTGATATTTCTTATGATGAGACCCTTTTGTTACCAATTTTTAGGTAGTGACCTTGACCTAGATGATTGCCACTCTTTACATAAAATTTTAGAATGACCCTATCTTTTTATTTGTAATTAAAGGTCTGATATTTCAAATGAATTTCATTTTACAAAACTTTTCTACTGATACCAATAATTTTGATCCACTTTCTAGAATAATAATCAAGCCACTTCGCGGGTGACACAAGCATTCCTTGGATTGCCATTTTTAACTATAAGGGATAGGGCATTGATATTTCACTTAGATATTCCTCAAGATGAGAGCTTTTATTTGAGATTTTGACCTAGTGACCTTGATTTTGACCTTCGACCTACTTTTTAACTACAAGGGATAGGGCTTTGATATTTCACATATAGATACCTCATGATGAGAGCTTTCATTTGATACCATGACTTCTGACCTAGTGACCTTGACCTTTGACCTACTTTTAAGCTGGAAGGGATATGGCTATGATGTTTAACAATGATTCCTTATGACCAGAGGTTTATGTGATATGTCGTAAATGAATCTGCTAAGAGGAAAAACGTCCAGCGGAGGGTATAATTCGTCACTTTAAGGGCAGTTCTAGTTTAAGCTCTCTTGAAGAAAGCTCCGATGTCGTCTTCCATCTGATGTAACTTTTAAGATTTTTATACCCTCCCCATAGTTGTGGGAGGTATACTGGATTCAAGATGGCCATCAGTCTGTCATTCTGTCTACCTGTAAACATAAGCAAGCTTATGTGCGGATTTCAGTGAAACTTAACGTAATGATAGATCATGACATGTAGATGTGTATGAAGAAAGGGAATGCTGACAAAAAAGTTACACCTGAGTTATGACCCTTGGCCTTAATTTTCTATGACCCCAGTCATTTGACCAAGGGGGCATATAGCAATTAATTCATCCGTCTGACCTTCATTCTGTCCTGCTTTCAATGAAAGGGTATACAATTTTAAGTAGAGATGATGGGGCTTTCATAATTTGCATGTGTATGTATGTTGAGAAACGCATCTTTTGGTACCAATTATTTTGACCTTGACCTTGACCTTTAACCTACCTTTTTTTCAATTCTTAAGGAAAATACTAAAAGAAAATTCATATAAAATCTATTTCTCCATGAAACTCCTTCAAACTTTTGTACAGTTCAAGTGGTACATATGTTAATGTCATATGTATAACAGGTTTTTAACTCACCTGAGCTGTGCTCAGGTTAGGTATTGTCATAGCATGCCGACCTCGTCCGGCGTAAACTTTTAATATTTTTTATATCTCCTCTGCAACCCCTGCATGGAATTTCACAAAACCTTACAGGAAGCAATAATTCAAGGTCCTCGACTAAGTTTGTGTTTTTCGTGCCAATCAGTCAACAAATATGGCTGCAGAGGGCTCTGTTTGACTGACACGTTTTTGACTTCTCCTCTGCAACAGTTACACATACCTGTCAACTTTTTTCAGACAAAAGAGGGTCAATGACCCTCTTTGGGAAATGAAAAAGAGGGTCACAGCACGCAAAACGAAATCGCGACCCTTTGCTTGTTATTATGAATAAAATTTAATCCCCCCCCAAAAAAAAAAGGTCAATAAAGTTTATTTTACTGTAAGACATATAAAGCATTTATTTAAATTGTAATACTGCATTACCATAATATTGTAGCACGTGTAAAATTTTAGGACTTCATTAATCAAGGCCTAAAGGTTCAAAGTTGAAATTGTTAGGCTAGATAATACATTTTTATTTAGTTATTGCTATACCATGATGAAGATTTTGTGTGAAATGAACTCTATATTTCACTGCTTCAATTGTTTTAAACACTATAAAATTATTTGTTCCTTTTCATCTGCATAAATCTCCATGTTTATGATCGTCTTCCCGTAGACATTCCCATAATAATCCAAGCCCAGGTTGTTAAACTAATTACTACCCATATCACTAAACAAACAATCCAATTTACCTGCAACTACAGGTGTTTTAATTAAAAAGTCACAGCTGGAAATTTTAAGTCCCAAGTAATGGACGGAACCAAATCGGAATCGGGTGATTCCCGGGACAGCAACGGAAAATTGAGTGAAAGACATGACCCGCACGGGTGATAGAAAATAATCGGGTCAAAGGGTAAAAAAGCAGGACTGACCAGCCGAAATCGGGTCAGTTGACAGCTATGGTTACACAGAATTTCACAAAACCTTACAGGAAGCAATTACTCAAGGTCCTCAACTAAGTTTGTCTTTTTCGTGCCAATCAGTCAACAAATATGGCTATGGAGGGCTCTGATTGGCTGACACATTTTTTACTTCTCCTTTGCAACCGCTGCACAGAATTTCATGAAACCTTACAGGAAGCAATTACTCAAGGTCCTCGACTAAGTTTGTGTTTTTTGTGCCGATCAGTCAACAAATATGGCTGCCGATGGCTCTGATAGGCTGACAAATTTTCAACTTCTCCTCTGCAACAGTTATACAGAATTTCACAAAACCTTACAGGAAGCAAGTACTCAAGGTCCCCGACTAAGTTTGTGTTTTTTGTGCCGATCAGTCAACAAATATGGCTGCCGATGGCTCTGATAGGCTGACAAATTTTCAACTTCTCCTCTGCAACAATTACACAGAATTTCACAAAACCCTACAGGAAGCAATTACTCAAGGTCCTTGACTAAGTTTGTGTTTTTTGTGCCGATCAGTCAACAAATATGGCTGCTGATGGCTCTGATAGGCCGACAAATTTTCAACTTCTACTCTGCATCAGTTATACAGAATTTCACAAAACCTTACAGGAAGCAAGTACTCAAGGTCCTCGACTAAGTTTGTGTTTTTTGTGCCAATAAGTAAAAAAATATGGCTGCCGAGGGCTCTGATTGGCTGACACATATTTTGCTTCTCCCGCTGCACAGAATTTCATGAAACCTTACAGGAAGCAATAACTCAAGGTCCTCGACTAAGTTTGTGGGTTTTTTGTGCCAATCAGACAACAAATATGGCTGCCGAGGGCTCTGATTTGCTGACACTTTTTTAACTTTTCCTTTGCAACTGCTCCACAGAATTTAATGAAATTTTACAGAAAGCAAGTACTCAAGGTCCTCGACCAATTTTTGGCCGGATTGCAAAGCAATTCCGGTCTATGGATTGACGATGTCCGTCTGTCCGTCCGTCTGTCCGTCCGTCTGCCGTCAACATTTTGGTTAAAGTTTCTGGTTGAGGCAAAATCTAAGGAACTATATGCAGTAGAAACTTTATATTATACATGAAGGTTGCCCATGACAAGACCTTTCAATTTATGCCGTAACATTTGACCTAGTGACCTTGACCATGAACTTTGACCTAGTTGAAGATTTTGGTTAAAGTTCCTGGTTTAAGCAAAATCTATGGAACTGTATGCAGTAGAAACTTTATATTATACATGTAGGTTGCCCATGACAAGACCTTTCAATTTATGCCGTAACATTGGACCTAGTGACCTTGACCTTGGACTTTGACCTAGTTAAAGATTTTGAATAATGTTTCTGGTTTAAGCAAAATCTAAGGAACTGTATGCAGTAGAAACTTTATATTATACATTTAGGTTGCCCATGATGAGACCTTTCAATTTATGCCGCAACATTGGACCTAGTGACCTTGGACTTTGACCTAGTTAAAGACTTTGGTTAAAGTTCCTGGTTTAAGCAAAATCTAAGGAACTGCATGCAGTAGAAACTTTATGTTATACATGTAGGTTGCCTCTGACAAGACCTCTCAATGTATGCTGTAATATTTGACCTAGTGACCTTGACCCAGTTAGTGACAAAAACTTGCTTTGCAATCCGGCCATACCATCTTTAGCGGTGTTTTATTGTTTTTTGTGCCGATCGGTCAACATATATGGCTGCCGAGGGATCTGATTGGCTGACGCATTAATAATTTCGCCTTCCTCTCTGCAACTGCTGCACAGAATTTCATGAAAGTTTGTGTTTTCTAAGTTTGTGTTTTCTGTGCCAATCAGTCAACGAATATGGCTTACGAGGGCTCTGATTGCTGACACATTTTCAACTTTTCCTTTGCAACCGCTGGACGGAACTTCATGAAACCTAATAGGAAGGAAGTACTCAAGATCTTCAACCAAGTTTGTGTTTTTGGCAATGATCGGTCAAGAAATATGGCTGCCCATGGCTCTGATAGGCTGACAAATTTTCAACTTCTACTCTGCAACTGCTGCACAGAATTTCATGAAACCTTACAGGAAGCAAGTACTCAAGGTTCTCTACAAAGTATGTGTTTTTCGTGCCAATCAGTCAACAAATATTGCTGCTGAGGGCTCTGATTGGCTGACACATTTTCGACTTCTCTTCTGCACCGCTCCACAGAATTTCACAAAACCTTACAGGAAGGAAGTACTCAAGGTCTTCTACAAAGTTTGTATTTTTCATGCCGATCAGTCAACAAATATGGCTGCGGAGGGCTCTGATTGGCTGACACATTTTCTATCAGCTGCACAGAATTTCACGAAACATTACAGGAAGCAAGTACTTAAGGTTTTCTACCAAGTTTTTTTTCACGCCAATCAGTAAACAAATATGGCCGCTGAGGTTTCTGATTGGCTGACGCATTTTCTAATTCTCCTTTGCATCCGCTGCACAGAATTTCAAGAAACCTTACAGGACTCAAGTACTCAAGGTCTTCTACTAAGTTTGTGTTTTTCATGCCGATCAGTCAACAATTATTGCTGCCGATGGCTCTGATTGGCCGACTGATTTTCTAATTCTCCTTTGCATCCACTGCACAGAATTTCATGAAACCTTACAGGAAGCAATTACTCAAGGTCCTCTACCTAGTTTGTGTTTTTTTGTGCCGATTTGTCAACAGATATGGCTGCTGAGGGCTCTGATTGGCTGACTCATTTTTGACTTCTCCTCTGCAACCTCTGCACACAATTTAATGAAATCTTACAGGAAGCAAGTACTCAAGGCCAGCCTCTACCTGGTTTGTGTTTTTTGTGCCGATTTGTCAACAGATATGGCTGCTAGGGCTTTGATTGGCTGGCACCTTTTTGACTTCTCCACAACCTCTGCACAGAATCATAGGAAGTACTCAAGGTCCTTTAACAAGTTTTTGTTTTTCTTGCTGATAGGTCAACAAATATGGCCGCCAAGGCTCTGATTGGATGACACATTTTCGACAACTCCTCTGAAACCGTTGCTCAGCATTTAACGAAACCTTACAGAGAGGAAGTACTCAAGGTCCTCTACCAAACTGTCCACTATCATTCTTTTGTTTGCAACTCAGGTGTGGATGTGGCCCCTAGGGCCTTTTGTTTGAAATTTTATCAGGTTTTTTTTAGATATTTTAGAAGGGGGATGCAAACTAATAAATTAAAAACTTGCTTATATCTTTTGAAGCATTAATGGTAGGGCTTTGATATTTTACATGTGGATACCTCATGACCAGACCTTTCATTTGGGACCATGAGTTTTGACCTAGCGATCTTGACCTTGATGGGTTTTTTTAAACATTAACCTGGGCTATATCTCATGTACTACAAAGGGTATGGCTTTGATATTTCACTTAAGGATACCTCATCGGCGGCGGTGTCTGAGAAACATAGATTTTATTTTACATGGCCTTACTAGAGTTTTCATTTGATGCTATGACTTTGTGACCTTGGCATTTATATTTATGACCATATTCTCAAATCTGCTACCGGGGGCATTTATGTTTCACAAAAAAAGTTTTTATTGAGCGAATGGCTTTAAATGATCACCTTATTTTTTCACACAAGAGAGCCCAAATTCCGTACATGTATAAATTGAAGCACGAACCAATCAAATGCACAGAGTTTTCAGCATCATGACATATTTAATCGTCTAATCTTCTTAAACCGGAGAAAGTGAAGGTCTGATGCTGATTCTATGTATAAACGATGTATCTCTGTTTACTTTAGATAAAACTGTTTTGTTACGTAGAAGCGCATGTTGAATAACAACTGCTTTAGGGGACAGGGATATTAACATGTAAACACAATAAATAGAACAATGTACATTTATTTCGTATAGCCCTCTTCAGAAATCAAGATCTGTTGCAAGGATAAGGAAAATCATTATTGCATCTAGACAATCGAAATAGATGAGTGATCAAAAAGTTTATTTAGAGGAAGATCTGACAGGTGAAAATGAAGGTGTATTTGAGGTCTTTGTGTACAATATCAGTAAAACATTTTTGGACATTTTCTTTGTAGAACTGCCTATTTGTCACTTTAAAACTACTCAATGCTTTGATAAACAGTTTATATTAAATATTTTTTTAAGATACCCGATTAAAATTTTCAGAATCTTTTCTAGAATGACAAAGTAAATGTTGAATATCTCCTCATGCAACTTTGTTGCCAAAGGGATTAAGTTTGTGTGTGTGTGCGTGTGTGAGGGTGTGTGTGTGTGAGGGTGTGTGTGTGTGTTTGGAGTGCTAAAGAGATTAAGTTTTGTGTGTTTGTTTGGGGTCCACAAAACCTTTTTGGACACTCTTAAGGTAATTTCATTTTTGTCCCTCGCTTTCGCGAAAGGGCGGGAAATTAAAAGCGTCCCGTTCGTCTGTTAGTCACAAAAACTTTAACCTTCTCCATAACTTTTGAAGTGAAAGTGAAAGGGCTTTCATATTTCACATGAGTATTTATTGTAACAAGACCTTTCCATGAATACCAAAAATTTTGACCTTGTGACCTTGACCTTGGAGTTTGACATTCTTTTCAAAAACTTTATCCTTGACCATAACTTTGAATGGTAAGTGATAAGGCTCTGATATTTCACATGTGAATACATTGTGACAAGACCTTTCCATGGATACCAAAAATTTTGATTTTGTGACCTTGGACTTGGAGTATGACCTACTTTTCATAGAATTAATCTTGACCATAACTTTTGAATGGTAAGTGATAGTGCTTTCATATTTCATATGTGTCTTCATTATATTACGAAAACTTTTAGAATTTTGATAATGCATGCGATATACTAGTATTACGAAAATTTAAAGAATAGGGGGGGGATTGTCTGTAAGTATTTCTTTAAAGAGAAACACCCAAAAATTGGGGACAACAATTCCTTGAATTTGATTTTTTTATTTATCTATCTAAAAACATACCACAGACATGAAAACAATATTAAAGCAAGGACATTTTTAGTATAAAACATCGCACATTATGACATAGAGGAGTTAATGTCGGCCAATCGAAGTACTTGAATCAGCACTAACCTGACGCCACAACCACTACTGTCCTGTTCACTAAATCCAGAGCACCCTGTTTTAGCCATTTATTCTGTCATCTGAAGAATTATGCTATAGATTATAGTCTCTGAGAATTGCTCTCCTTTAGTCGTAACTGGAAATAATCTTCAACTTACCCTGTCAGCTGCCTTTAAACCGTAATATGAAAAATAAAATGTCTACGGGAAATTTCCATGTTAATTTCAAGCTACCGCCATATTGTTCTCCGTGTCAACAATAGTAAACAGTGACGTCAAAGCTCCCGACATCACGCATTTTCAGCGATTTTACTATAGAAAATTCCCGTAGACTTTTCATTTTCCGTCCTATGTCTAACTAAATTGACATACAGCCAAAACAATGGTATTTTCTGTTACGACTAAAGGAGTGCTATAAAATTGATACCTTTTTGGAAGATGACAGTATCATATTTTAGAGAACCGGGAAAACAGGGTGCTCTGGATATGGTGAACAGGACAGTAGGCTATGGCAACGACAATCAATCCAATTATTTTGAATCTCCATTAAACTATGCAATGCAAGTTGTCCATTGTGAGAGGACAACACTCATTGCTTTTCAAGATTACAGGTCAAATGTCAAGATCACAAAGAGACGACACCTATTGATTTTGAACATGTTTAAAGGTCATATATGATAGGTCATAGGAGATGCTTATCAATGTTATTAAGATGATTGATGAAATGAATCTTAGAAATGTTGTTGCCAAACGAGGCACATTGAAACAGGCAACCTATGTCTTTGAAGGTATAGTTAATTTTTGCAAGTTGAAGGTAATGCACAACTACAAAAACTACGTTTACTTTGTTGATAGAGTGCCTCAATCAGGTCTTTAATGTGTGCGATATGGTTTTCAAGCATGTCAGGTGAGCGATATTTGCCATAGGAGGATCATAGACTGATTTTCAATAAGCCTTCAATTTGTTTTGCCTTTTTTGACAGCAATATTGTTAATGATAATGGCATGAACTTCATTTCCTGTTTAATGGAACATACAAAAATGTATTTTTATCTATGTTTATTTACAATTGTGCAGTTTTATGATTATCATTTGTATATATTGAGCACTTAATGTTTAGAAACTGCACCAAATATTGCTCATGAACTGACTCTTGTGATTTTGTTTTTTTAATGCATTTTAATACCAAGCTATATCATACATGATACAGGTGCTCATTTTAAGGTATAAGCTTTTTGTGTCGCCTGTGAAGCATAACTACACTTAAAGATTACTTTGTCTGTAGTCTGTCACAGACCAGAACTTGTCAACTATAAGTAAGGTGAAAGGAACTTTATAAGTGACCTTGGACTTTGACTTAATTAAAAAAAATAGACATAATTTTTGAATGGTAGATGATAGAGCTCTCATATTTCTTACACTCATCACTTGTAACAATACCTTTAACTGGTACCATGATTTTGACCTGATGACCATGAGCTTGGACTTTCACTTTGAAAATCTTTTGTAATTGACGTAAGTTTTGGATGGTTGAAAATCTTCAGTAAATGACGTAAGTTTTGGATGACTTTCATATTTCTTGCGGGTATTTGTTGTGACAAGAGATATATGCTGTTACATGTACCAAACTTTTGACCTGAAGACCTTGACTTTGGAATTTGAGTAACTTTTTAAAAACTTATATATAGTGCATACCACAAAGCTGTATAGATTGCAATATGGTAAATCAATAGACTAAGTAAGATTTCATTTGTATCGCTGAATATTTGTATCTTATAGGCACATGATATGAAAATTATGATGTCATCAAAGTTTAGTTAAGCTGCAGCAGGCGACATATGTGTTCTTTGAACTCTGAATCTATTTTTCTTTAACAAGTCATGACTTTCACAGTGATGAATAGATTTGTAAAGTGCATAAGTACCATATTCATTCTTAGAATTAGTAAATAGCTTAATCTAAATGATTCAAATATTGTTATCAGTGATGTCTTTGAAGAATGTATAGCAAGGTTAAAGGAATGTTCAAAAGCCCTTATTTTGAAATCTACTGGTCAAATATAAAATTTGACATTGACCTTACGACCTAAAAAATCGTTGTGGTTATCCTTGGGTCGTGGACAACACGTGAAGAATTGTCGTTGTACAGCAAAATAAGATGGAGTTATCATGCGGAAAAGGTACAAAGCTCAACTTGTTTATATTGAGCCTTCCTTTTATCCCAAAAATGAATTGAATTCTTTGTGTAATGGTCAAGTCATGTGCAAAGTTTCATCATTTGAAAAGGAAATGAAGTTTTTGTGCAGAAAAAGCACAATATTTTTATGCCCCCGGAATCAAAGATTCGGGGGCATATAGTTTTTGGGCTGTCCGTCTGTTTGTCTGTTAGTCTGTTTGTCTGTCTGTCTGTTTGTCCAAAAAACTTTAACATTAGGCATAACTTTTGAATGGTAAGTGATAGGGCTTTCATATTTCACATGTGTATTCCTTGTGACAAGACCTTTCAATTGATACCAAAATTTTTGACCTTATGACCTTGACCGTGACCTTTGATCTACTTTTCAAAAACTTTAACATTGGGCATAACTTTTGAATGGTAAGTGATAGGGCCTTCATATTTCACTTATGTATTCCTAGTGACAATACCTTTCCATTGATACCAACATTTTTTACCTCGTGACCATGACCGTGACCTTTGACCTACTTTTAAAAATTTTAACATTGGCCATAACTTTTGAGTGGTAAGTGATAGGGTTTTGATATTTCACATGTGTATTCCTTGTGACAAGACCTTTGCATCAACTTCAAAATTTTTGACCTCTTGACCTTGACCGTGACCTTTGACCTACTTTTCAAAAAACTTTAACATTGGCCGTAACTTTTGAATGGTAAGTGATTGGGCTTTCATATTTCACATGCATATTCCTAGTGACAAGACTTTTCCATTGATACCAACATTTTTGACCTCGTGACCTTGACTGTCACCTTTGACCTACTTTTGAAAAAAACTTTAACATTTGGCATAACTTTTGAATGGTAAGTGATAGGGCTTTGATATTTCACATGTTTATTCCTTGTGACAATACCTTTCCATTGATACCAACATTTTGGACCCCGTCACCTTGACCATTTAACTACTTTACAAAAATTTAAACATTGGGAATAACTTTCAAATGGTTAGTGATAGGGCTTTGGTATTTCATACGTGTATTCCTTGTCACGATATGTTTCAATTAATACCAGTGACATTGACCTTTCACATATTTAACAGAAAATGGTGTTTATATTAACAAAGATGCCACCGGGGGCATTCGTGTTTCACAAACACAGGCTTTATTAATTTTGACATTGACATTTTTATCCAAAATTTATACAAGTCCTTCCTTTGTCATTGTCAATGCATTTGCTAAGTATCATCCTTGTATGTCAAAAGGAATGGAATTATCATGAATTTGACTTTGATCTTTCCTTTTGACCCAAAATTCAATAGAATGTGTGAAGTATCACCTTTTATGTGAAAAGGAAACCACTTTTCCACAAACAGACAGATGGACAGAGAGCCATTGTAAAACCATATGTTATTGTCAGCCTTTATCCTCTACCAATGAGTACCTTTTGGTTATTTTATGATGATTGATTGATCTTTAATGCTGTTCAAAACTATAAGTATCATGTCATTGAACAGTAGCGGACACAACCAGACTTAATTCGTGTGGAACTGCTATTTCAATCTGATCTTAATATTCAGTAGATATAATTATTGGTACGTCTCATTACATTTCACGCTCCTTCCACTTTCGTTCAAAATACCTATGAACAGCATAGATCATAAAATCAAAGGTCAAGGTCACTGTGGACTTTTAACATCATAAGAAGCAATAATCAAAGGATCACCCAACGTTTCTCAAATGTGAATATGACAATAATATATAAGGCATATGGAGTGAAATATATCACTCTAAAACATATATGCCCCTATCTTGGTAAATGATGTCCTCGTCATTTTTAAAAATAGTATAAACATCTAGGCATATATGCATCAAATTAAGGATTAAAGCAACTGAAATTCAGAGAATTACTTCTTGTTTAAAACCGTATTCATTATGGCTCTGCCAACCATGTCTCTGATGAATCATGGTTATCAGACTTTTGACCTTGTGGTTTTCACTATTCTCGTCTGATCTATTCAAGATGCTGGGTCTTGGAGCTGGGATAGGTCGAGCTTGTGTTTCAGTCTGTGGGAGACTGTTACTATCATTAAGTATGTCAATTAGAAAGTAAGAGATTCCTGTAGAGAGTCCTTTTTCTCCCTGGGCCAGTACGATATATGGGTCTGCCTCCCATCGGTTAGCCAACTTGTGCTTTCCTTCAAAAGCAACATTTTTACCATAACTCGATCACCGACAGTAATCTTTCCGCCCCTGACCTTCAAGTGATAAAAGGACTTCTGCCTATCTTGGGACTTTATGGTAGCCTGTGAGGCTAACTCATAAGCTTTCTGAAGCCTTTGTTTCATATCAGTGACATAGCTCGTCATATCACCTTGTTCGGTGCATTGATCAAGACCAAATGGCAAATCTATGGGAAGCCTTGGTTGTCTCCCGAATATTAAGAAGTATGGGGTCTGACCCGTGGTATCCTGACGCAGGGAATTATAAGCATGTACTGGGGGACGGCTATTTGAATACCTCACTGTATGACATTTCAGCCACATAACTCACTCTCTTTCATGAGTAGAAACATTTCGTTTTCTCCTGCTTATGGCGTTTTTTGTTCCAAATATGAAAATTTCATCGATAGAGTCAGACAGTTTGTAAGTAAGCTACTTGTGCAGGGTTATATTACACAACGGCTGAAATTATTCCTGAGGAAGTTCTTCAGTCGTTACGGGGATATGATAAAATATAAGATCCCTCTTTCCAGAATGATCAGTGACATCCTTTTTGGGATTAAATAGCTGTCATCATCGCCATACAAGACATATTTGCCTGATATGTACATCGAGACGATCATCGATTTGTACAACTTTTTATGAAGCTGTTGCGATGGGTGTTCTATGCAAACAGGAGACTCTCTCCGGGCACCTGGTCTCAAATGGAGGATGGTGTACCCGAAACGTGAATGTCTGGTTCATGCTGCAAAGGACTAGGTGCGCTAACCCCTCATATCGGCCTTATAATTTCGACGAAAAATATTTTTGATAAACGATTTATTAATTATCACTTTTTGCAAAGTTGAATGTTTGAGAAAATACCGCGTCATAATTTTGAGCCCTCGTAACGTCACGCGCGTGATGTATGACGTCAAGTTTCGACGTCATTTAACCTATATGACGCAAAACTCTGGAAAATCATCGTATTTTTCACTCAAATCTTCAAAATTCATCTATGCTCCATGCCTCACCAACGATTTTTTTATGCAAATTAAAAGACCGATCAAAAATCCATCGATTGACACAAAAATATTTATGGGCAAGGCCTGGATTACCTCTTGATTTCATAGTTTTGTATCGAAATATCGTTCATTTATTGATATTTTCAATGATTTCAGTGTTTTTAGACGTTTTGAGCGACGTATTATTCAGTATAAGACTGTGAAATAAAAAAAAGCTTTCATCATTTGGACTCACCATACATTTGACATTTTATAAACTAGAGCATTATGGATATATAAACAACTTTGAAAATACGGCCGAAATGACAGGTTACCGCTCCTACTCCTTTAAAGGTCCAAATAGTCTAACAGGGATTAAACTGTCAATAATGAAGTTTTACCGTAAATAGCTTTTAAGTACTACCATTTGAACATCTATATATTACTGACATAAAATATCTCTCAATTTTTTTTTTTGTTTATAGACGTTTTTACTCTGGTACAGTATGTAGAAATATGTCACGTTTATCAAGGTCAAAGTGAACACGCTTCAAAAATATTGTTCGACAGTATATTCTCGCAGTGGTATCAACCAGATGTGGATTTTAAAGAATTCGAAGGAACTTTTAGAACATCTGTAATCCACTCATTTTAGTAAAGTTCATTCGATCAAAGCCTTTGATTTTTCGACACTTTACACTACAATTCCACATTCTCAATTGAAAGAAAGACTCGCAAGAATTATAAGTATTGCGTTTACAAGTAAGAACGGTAATCGCAAATACAAATTTATTGTTGTGAACTATGACAAAACCTACTTTGTAAAAGAAAAGTCCGATTCTGAAAATAAGTACACTGAAACAGATATTATTCAGATGTTAAACTTTTTGATCGACAACATTTTTGTGGTGTTTGGAGGAAAGGTCTTTCAGCAAATTGTCGGAATTCCAATGGGGACCATTTGTGCCCCACTCCTTGCCGACATTTTCCTTTACTCGTACGAAGCTGAATTCATTCAATCTTTGGTCTCTGAAGGGAAAAGATACTTAGCTTCTGACTTCAACTTCACTTATAGATACATAGACGATGTGTTGTCCATCAATAATCCGAAATTCGCAGATTACCTGAGCAGAATCTATCCTTCAGAGCTTGAAGTCAAAGAAACTACAGAGAAAAATAATTCAGCATCCTATTTGGACATAATGTTGTCCTACGACACTGATGGTCACATGAATACCTCACTCTATGACAAACGTGACGACTTTGATTTCAGCATTACAAATTTTCCTTTTCTGAGTAGCAACATCCCTTCATCGCCTGCTTATGGCGTGTTCATATCTCAGTTGATACGCTATGTCAGAGCAAGTACGAAATATACGGATTTTGTTCTGAGAGCTAGGCGTCTTTCAGATAAGCTTCTTAGTCAGGGATATGTTTGTGACCGACTAACATCGTCACTGAGGAAGTTCTACGGTCGATACGGGGAACTCGTCATACACTATGATGTCCCACTCTCCAGAATGGTGGGTGATATTCTGTCATAGACCATTTGAACCATCCAACCCAAGAATGTACTCTATGTCTTCCGAAATGGAAGTTACCGGATGTGACAGCTCGACCGAATTGAAGCGGCGGGTGTTGCATGCAAGCAGGAGATGCTTACTCTTCCTGGGCACCTGATTTCACTCCCATATCGGGAGTTCGCTTCTTTTCATGTGGTTGAGGTTTTTGTTTGTTTGCTTTGGTTCCTGTTTTGTCCTGATTTTGTATGCCTTCGGTTTCTGATTTTCTGAATTATCGATTCTGTGCTGTATACAGGGATATGGTCATTATCCATATTTGTCATGCTACCACGATCAGCCAATCGCCACATCGTGAGATTACTACGAAACATGAAGTAAACCACATATACAGTCTTTTTATGCCCCCGGAATCACAGATTCGGGGGCATATAGTTTTTGGCCTGTCCGTCTGTTTGTCTGTTTGTCCGTTTGTCTGTTTGTCCGAACTAAAAACTTTAACATTGGGCATAACTTTTGAATGGTAAGTGATAGGGCTTTCATATTTCACATGTGTATTCCTTGTGACAAGACCTTTCCATTGATACCAAAATGTTTGACTGCGTGACCTTGACCTTTGACCTACTTTTCAAAAACTTTAACATTGGGCATAACTTATGAATGGTTAGTGATAGGGCTTTCATATTTCACATGTGTATTCCTTGTGACAAGACCTTTCCATTGATACCAAAATTTTTGACCTCATGACCTTGACCTTGACCTTTGACCTACTTTTCAAAAACTTTAACATTGGGCATAACTTTTGAATGGTAAGTGATAGGGCTTTCATATTTCACATGTGTATTCCTTGTGACAAGACCTTTCCATTGATACCAAAATTTTTGACCTCGTGACCTTGACCTTTGACCTACTTTTCAAAAACTTAGCCATTCGGCATAACTTTTGAATGGTAAGTGATAGGGCTTTCATATTTCACACATGTATTCCTTGTGACAAGACCTATCCATTGATACCAAAATTTTTGACCTCATGACCTTGACCTTTGACCTTTTAACCCAGTGACCTCACATACATGTTCTTTACAGAAAATAGTGTTCATACTAACAAAGATGCCACCGGGGGCATTCGTGTTTCACAAACACAGGCTTTATTGTTTTAGCAGTGTATATACACGTCAAACTTCTCATAGATAAAAATAATCGAGAACTATACATGTACATGTACACTGTAGATCCCTTTACCTAATTTTCCCTCAGACTTGTCAGTGTTTTAATTTCACGGTCGTCCTTAAAGCTAGGTCTTTATAACTTTCAAATACCAAGCCAATACTATTTGTTCATTACATTTCTCTTTTCAGATTTTGATAACACCGATTGTCGATTCATTTTCGTCCCACGTGTTATCCGTCAGACATGTTGTTTTGTTTTGATACAGTATTAGCCTTATGCAAATAAGTGCTTACACGTGTTCGCAGTCGGTCTTCTACGGAGAAAAGAAGGTTATATTAGGGTACCCATTTTATAAGCAATAATTGATCATAGCTCGGTAGTGAGGGCATATGTGACTATTGTAACCAGCCAGTTTCTAATTTCTAAGCATGATAGACTCGTTTGCGTTATAATTTTGAAAAAATAGTTGATTCATGATTTGATCTTGTCGACACCTTTTGCACCTTTAAGTAATGTTCTTAATGCTATAAAATTTGAAGACTTAAATCATTTGTAGCACTTGGTTAGTGTCACTTCTGTGGACCAGGAGGGCACATGTAGCCAATTTCGATCAACTTCGGTTGATAGTCTCTTCAACGCATTCGATAACGTCTACATTATCAAAAGTTAATGACATTTCTAAAACGTGGGTTATGTAGCATCATAATCCACCTATCCTGCTACTTCTTTCGGTACATTTTTGGACAAAATATTTTTCACACTCTTTGGCCATATTACATTGTTTAGATTGAGGATCACTGATGAGGGTTAAGTATCCGAAAGGTGCATGTCTGGTCCGTGCAGCAAATTTATCTGTTCTTAAATGATGCTATCGAATTTGAACACTTTTAAAAGGATTCGGAATGATATTCATTCCAAGGTTCGCAGCAGTTTCATTGAAGTTCAAATGATTTTGACTTGCCTTTTTGACTAAGAGACTGAATAACTGATCGCGGTACTTCTTTGATTTAACTATGTTTTTAGAAAATCTTAACTTCCAAAGAGGCGTCGGATCTAACCATTATCTTTCTCTGATTTATAATACTCAATATCTAATTCCTGAATTATTCTCTAATAATTTCACATTCACTTGTAAACAAATATTATTTAGAAACCCTTCTCAAAGAATTGGGACTAAATTCGACTTCTGGAAGTCCCACCTATGCTCCAACAAAGTTTTCGACTTCAGAAGTAATTGAAAATCACAAATCAGCACTTGCTTCTTTCGGTCTTGACATCGACAAATTGGATCTAGATTTACCGTACCTGTATTGTATACATGTACCAAAAATGCACAAAAATCCGTATAAACAACCTCAAAATGTTCGACCTGATAAAATTTTGGTGAGTAAGATCTTACTCACCAAAATTTTATCAGGCCATCAAAAGTATTGTTCAACCGTGTATTCGCGATATAAACCAAATGTGGATCTTAAGGGGTAACGAGTGTCTGCTTGTATAAATGACAGAAAAAAATAAAAATCTGAATAATTTTTTTCAGTTATCTGTTATTATTTATTGAAAATATGAGTGATTTTGAAGCATATGAGAGTAATTTTGATACACCTTTCCATCAATACTTCATCAGAAACTGATATTGAAGATGATTACAGTCTCATGAGACAATGCACAAAATTTGTACACCTAATGGAAATCTAAATAATTTACTGTTGCAGAATGTTTTTTGGGGGATGCAACATATGTAATATTCATGTACTGGGACATAAAAAGTAGAAAAAAGCATGAAACACTGAGGTATCCATCAATACTTATATGCTACAGCTCGGCAAATCTGATCAGCTTCAAAGTTTCAAATACAAAAGTTGCTAGAGTTATCTTTCCTGTATAATATATTCATGTGAAGTAAAGGCAATCACACGACATGCCATTTTCTTCTCATTTTCAAATAAATCCCTGATGTTTTTACGAATTATTTAGACTTTCTAAATGAACTTAATTAGACTTTTTCCAAGGCGGGGGGGGGGGGGTCCAAGCAAATGAGGGGGGGGGATGTTCTCTAACCTATTATTGTTATAAAATTTATACGTAAAGACAAGAAAAATCAGCCAAATAAAATTAAATTTAAGGTAAGGGGAATACAATTTTGCGGAAATCATCGGGAACAAAAATAAGACCTGACGATTTCAACTGATCAAGAGCACCCGACCTGATAAGAACTATGCAAAATCAAAAAATAGATGCCCTAGTCTTTTCGTTTAACCGTAAAATTTTGAGTGAATATTCCCATTAATTAGCGATCAAGTAATTTGGATTTTATCGGATAATTCTCAATGTTTTAAAAAGTGTTGCGTGCATTCCCGCGTTGAACTAGTAAAGGGTTGTCAAATGTGAATATTTCCAGTGCGAAAACGTTTTGGTGCGAGTCAAACCGCAACCTTTTTATGTATCTCTTTTTTAAAGAGTTCCGATATTTTGTAAAATTTGACTCTGACTTTAACGGGAAAACAGTTAAACACGGATTGAAACGAAGTAATTGACTGTGCGAGTTAGCTCGCTTACCAGACACTCGTTACCCCTTAAAAAATTCGAAAGAGCTTTTACAACACCTCAAATCAACACAGTTGAAAAGAGTACACTCTATTAAATCGTTTGATTTTTCGACACTTTACACCACAATTCCACAAATTAATGTCACAAATTATTAGCAACGCATTTACGAGTAAAAACGGTAATCGTAAATATAAATTCATCGTCGTAAATTACGACAAAACTCACTTTGTAAAAGAGAACTATCAGTCAAAAACAAAGTATGCCGAATCAGATGTCATTAAGATGTTGAATTTCCTTATCGATAGGATGTAGGATGAGATGTAGGATTGGATAGGATGTAAGATAGGATGGGATAAAAATGGTTAGGATTGAAATGGATAGGATAGGATGGGATAGAATAAGATTCCATCCACTTTCTATCCTGAATCCTAAATCCTTTCCTATCGACTTTTTTGTCAAGCAAGTGGGTTGCAGGACTGTATAATTAAAAAAGAATTAACTCTCTGTCAATTAAACTTGTTTTTTAAGAATTGGTGTTCGTGAGATTACATAGAGTTATATATGAGAAAATGACAACACCCATGTTCGAAGACCCTGGTGGTCGGTGATTCAAACAATAATGTAAACAGTAAAGACATAGACTGATACGAGATATTTAGAAAAATGAAATGATTGCAGATATTTCTAGTGTCATAGAGTTATTTATTTTCAACCGGTCAATTTATTTTTTCAAATGCAACAAATAGTAGTAATGATAGACTGTCTATTCGCTGCTGGCCGACTGACTATTATATTCGATTCGATTTTTCCCTGTTTTTTTCATAATGAACGCTGAATAGTTCAGCGAAGAGTGCATTTTATGCCGACTTAAACATTATAGCTTGCGGTTCAATATTGTCACTGGTCAACCGTATTCAGGCCATCATTAAAAAATTGTTTGTTTCCCCTCGCCCCGACCGGGTCAGGAAAAACTTCGCCGAGTCGATTTTTTTTTTTGTATCCAAAAAGGAATATACACGTACACACTAAAATTTTAGTGAGGGTACATGGCCTTATTACCGAGAAATGAGACCGAGAACTTTGCCAATATTTCTGAAATTTGGACGAAGTCTCAAAATTTTCTAAGTTCAAAATTTCAAAGTAATCCCCTGGTTAAGGATCTGATAATTTCAGAGGTTCATGCCTAGGTATAGACACGTACACACTTAACATTTGGTGAGGATACATGACCTTATTACCGAGAAATGAGACAAAGAACGAACTTTGCCAAGGGATACATGGCCTTATTACCGAGAAATGAGATCGAAAACTTTGCCAATATTTCTGATATTTGGACGAAGTCTCAAAATTTTGCAAGTTCAAAGTTTTATAGTTATCCCCTGGTAAGGGAGCTGATATTTTCAGGGATTCATGCCTAGGTATAGACACGTACACACTAACATTTGGTGAGGCTACATGGCCTTATTATCGCGAAATGAGACAAAGAACGAGCTTTGCCAATATTTCTGAAATTTGAACGAAGTCTAAAAATTTTCTAAGTTGAAAATTTTATACTAATCCCCTGGGTAGGGAGCTGATATTTTCAGGGATTCATGCTTAGGTATAGACACGTACACACTTAACATTTGGTGAGGATACATGACCTTATTACCGAGAAATGAGACAAAGAACGAACTTTGCCAAGGGATACATGGCCTTATTACCGAGAAATGAGATCGAAAACTTTGCCAATATTTCTGAAATTTGGACGAAGTCTCAAAATTTTGCAAGTTCAAACTTTTATAGTAATCCCCTGGTTAGGGAGCTGAGATTTTCACTTTAGGTATAGACACGTACAAACTAAACCTTTTGGTAAGGGTACATGGCCTTCTTACCGAGAAATGAGACCGAGAACTTTGCAAATATTTCTGAAATTTGGACGAAGTCTCAAAATTTTGCACGTTCAAATTTTTTACTAATCCCCTGGTTAGGGAACTGATTTTTCCAGGGATTTATGCCTAGGTATAGACACGTACACACTAAAAATTTGGTGAAGGTACATGGCCTTATTACCGAGAAATGAGACCGAGATCTTTGCCAATATTTCTGAAATTTGGACGAAGTCTCAAAATTTTCTAAGTTCGAAATTTATAGTAATCCCCTGGTTAGGGAGCTAATATTTTCAGGGATTCATGCCTAGGTATAGAAAATTTGGTGAGGGTACATGGCCTTATTACCGAGAAATGAGACCGAAAACTTTGCCAATATTTCTGAAATTAGGACGAAGTCTCAAAATTTTGCAAGTTCAAAAATGTTTAGTAATTCCCTGGTTAGGGAGCTGATATTTTCAGGGATTCATACCTAGGTATAGACACGTGCACACTTAACATTTGGTGAGGGTACATGACCTTATTACCGAGAAATGAGACCGAGATCTTTGCCAATATTTTTGAAATTTGGACGAAGTCTCAAAATTTTCTTAGTTCAAAATTGTATAGTAAACCCCTGGTCAGGGAGCTGATATTTTCAGGGATTCATGCCTAGGTATAGACACGTACACACTAAACATTTGGTAAGGGTACAAGGCCTTATTACCGAGAAATGAGACCGAGAACCTTGCTTTTATTTCTAAAATTTTGACGAAGTCTCAAAATTTTCTAAGTTCAAAATTTTATTGTAATCCCCTGGTTAGGGAGCTGATATTTTCAGGGATTCATGCCTAGGTATAGACACGTACACACTAAAAATTTGGTGAGGGTACATAGCCTTATTACCGAGAAATGAGACCGAAAACTTTGCCAATATTTCTGAAATTTGGACGAAGTCTCAAAATTTTGCACGTTCAATTTTTTATAGTAATCCTCTGATTAGGGATCTGATTTTTTTTCAGGGATTGATGCCTAGGTATAGGAGCGTACACACTAAAAAGGGATAGGGCCACGAGACCCCTAAATCGGCCTTTGATTTTCTCTTAAAATAAATTTCATGAGGAATACATGATATCTCTCATGAAAATACACGAATATTTACCGCTTTTCATGAAAAGAATAATATCACCAAACAATGTGCCATTTAACTGTAATGACGTCATGAAGTGACGTCATTTTGACGTTATTGACAAAATATGGCGAAAATTGCTGGGAATTTTGTCTTTTGTCGTAGAATTCAAAGTGGCCGCATGCGTTAACTGAGATAAAACTTTTAAGACAAGAGGATATAATGATAATCTTTCACATATAAATTTTCCATCATAGTTAATGCATGCGGCCATTGCTAATTTAATAGAATTATTGAGTTTTTGCATCAATTTCGCAGAATATGACCTATTTTGGTGTTTTCAAAGGGCTAAAAGGTGTTGATAAAAGCAATGTTTACAAAAAGTAGATTCGTGATTCAGTAGAGAACGTTTCAAAATGTCAAATAACACTTAAAAATTCTATGAAGTACAATGTTCAAAATTTACTAAAATTAGGGTCAATATCAGGCTTCTTGGCCCTATCCCTTTGGTGATAGTACATGGCCTTATTACCGAGAAATGAGATCGAGAACTTTGCCAATATTTCTGAAATTTGGACGAAGTCTCAAAATTTTGCACGTTCAAATTTTTATAGTAATCCCCTGGTTAGGGATCTGATTTTTTTCCGGGATTAATGCCTAGGTATAGAAACGTACACACTAAAAATTTGGTGATAGTACATGGCCTTTTTACCGAGAAATGAGACCGAGAACTTTTCCAATATTTTTGAAATTTGGACGAAGTCTCAAAATTTTCAAAGTTCAAAATTTTATAGTAATCCCCTGGTTAGGGAGCTGATATTTTCAAAAAAAAGATCCTCTCGTTAAATTTTTCTGAAACTCTAAGAATTTGATAATTGGTATGCAAGATTAACTTTTCCAAAGTATGAAAAAAATCGAACCTACGTTACAACTGTTTTCATGACGCTTTGAATTTTGGAGGTTTTGGGGTTTATCTTCTATTTTTGCCAACGTTGCCAATTTGAAGAAATTATGCTGATTTTAAGATATTTTGCTGAATTTATTAATGATTAATGTTTTTATGATTTGATTTTATATTCAATTTATTGTTTCATTTTTAAACAAAGAAATTGAAATAAACTAAGAAAATGGAGGAATTATTACAAATTTAATATCATCTAGGAGGTTAAAAACTCGTTTTTCGGTCGACATTTTTTGACGTTATATGCCTATTGCATGAAATTCTATCGTTTAATTTTCTTGAAACAAATATCAAATGATAAACTATTGTATATGAAGTATTTCTATGCAATATGAACAAAATCGAATCTAGCGAACGGATGTTATGATTATTTTTGTAACCCCACCCCCTTTATTTCTACGTTGCAATCCATATTAATTCGACGTTATAGTGACGTCAGAGATACGAGTTAATCAGCATATGACTACAGAAATTTGTAGGAATTCTGGACCGAAACGGCCTTAACGGAAACCTTACAAAGCTTTCAATGTATATATGTGTCCATACATACGAGATCCTTGATATGTCTAAACAACAGAAGGCCAACCCCTCAAAGAAATTTAGAAAAGGAGAGAGTCAAAAGCGCGAATCTAGAGGGAGAAAGACTCAGAACTAAGTAATAATGCACTTTGGTTTTATTTGCTGAGGCAGTGGCAGAGTTCTCAATAATCTTTAAAGAAGGGGGCGATTCTGAAAGATTTTGCGATAAATCAAAGTGTCTTTACTAAGAAAGTGGCTAGGCGTCAGTTTCTCTCAAAGTAGATGCTCTATCACATAAACAATTAAGAGGCTTGGATTTGTTTTCTTTTATTTGCTCAATTTCAAAATAGGACGCTCTTATTCTTTTTCCGGTGTTTTTTTTTCAAACAAATTCTGCGATATTTAGTCCCATTCCCCCCTCTCTGGAGTATATATATTCCCCTCCTGTCAGAGAAATTTCCCCTCATATAAAAGTTTTTTTTATGGCTAAAAGTGTTAAATAAAATAGTGTGTAAAATTTAACAAAATCAGAGATATACGGCTGTATGAATGGACGTCATTCACCTCGCTCGTTCTCGATAATGCGTGTAGTTATCTGCATAATGTATACATCTTTGAACAAAGCAGGATTGATACTAAAATTCGTTCGCTTTAAGTTTTCAAATAAAGAAACTTAGTTCGATAACATTTCGCTGCAAAGTAGGAAAGTTGACAAAATTGCAGAAAAATTCTTCTGATCAAAGATAATCACAGATATCTGATCCATTATATCGCTAAAATCTCAAAGAAATAGCATGTTAGATAGTTAAACTAATATTTCCCTATTCGATTTCATTTCAAAGCAACAAGTTGTTGAATTTCCGATGATGACGTTATGAAAAGGAAACTTTTTTACAGATCAATCATGGATAGATCAAACGATAAATCTAGCTAAAATTAATAACTATCAGATTGTAAACGATAATTCTCTGGTTTCTTCGATACCAAACTTGCTGAAATCCGTTCTGAAATAAGCGAGATAGAAGAGTTTGAACGCCGAAAATTCCGAGCGCTGTGAACAAGTCATTCATCGACGAGTTCACAATATAGATGTTTTGCACGTAACGCGCCGCCATATTGCATCACCTCATTATATATGCATGTCAAAGGTCAAAAGGGAAAAAACACGAGTTATCTTTCCACTGCCGCATTGCGATAACGTGAAAAAGTGGCGCGGGTGCATTTTATAAGTAGCTTTTTAAAATTAATATGATCGGAATTTTTTTTATAAAAAGGCTGTTGTTGACGAATATAAATACTGACTAAATAAATCAATAAGTCAAATACAAAATTTACATTCATTTTATTTTTTATTTTCTAAATCTAAATTGTGTGATTGTAGCCCAGTAAAACAACTTACATGTATAATCGACCGGTCTATGCGGTATTGGCGATGTGTGTCTAATATTTTAAAAACTCACGAAAATAATGAAAAATAGATTCTAAATTTAAATTACTTTATAAATTATTTTGAAAAAAAGTTTGTAGGCCTAGATCTATGCACTCATGTTGAGGGAGACGAAGGATCGCGACTTCACGATAACCGACATTTTCCGCTGTATTATATATTATATATGTATATATATAACGAATGAAAATTAATTGATTTTATGATTACATCATCATCTTTATAACCATTCATTAAACTTTCGGCCATTTTTTGTTTTTATTCTGTTTTGCGTCCTTTTGAAATTGAGAAACCTACCAGCCAGCCAGGGAGAAAAACAAACAAGCACTAGATATAAAACAAAATTGCAATTTCATATAATGTGACTATGTGAAATCTGATAGAAACTTGTTTCATTTTATTATTACCATATTTTAGTCAACAAAAGAATGGTAGATAAGGCAATGTCTTAAAACTTTGCAGTGCTCTTGTATTCTTTCATAAAATGTAAAAAAAAAAATATTCTAATTTTTGAAGAAAACACATTTAATTTTCAAAAAAGAATCTATTATTCTAATTTTGTTTTGTTTTATGACTTTGGGCTCAAAACCAGGATGAGGACGCAAAACAGAAAATAACAAAGAAGTGGCCTTATAAAGCATTGTTTCAAAAAGTATTCGAATAAAATTTAATTATGAAATTGATATTACTCGAAGTGAAGAAAAAAGTCTTGGAAAAAGCCAAATAGGGGTGTAAAAAAGAACTTCATGCTAAACTTGAACCCCCCTCCTAAAAAAGAGGGGAAAAACACACGCACAAAAACATAAACAAAAGCAAATCCAGAAACGAACAAACAAGCAAAAAAAAAAAACAAACAAACAAACAAACAAACAAAACAAAATTACACAAAATAATAACAAAAAATTAAAAAATTAAAAGAAAATCATGGGTGATGTTTGTCAAGAATTATTCAATGCTATCATCATTTGAAGAAATGGAGAAATATTACATTGAAGAAATATCTCAGACATCATAAATATCAGATATCATTGAAGAAATGGAGAAATATCAGATATCATTGGAGAAATATCAGATGTCTTTGAAGAAATGTAGAAATATCAGATAACATTGAAAAAATGGAGAAATATCAGATATCATTGAAGAAATAGATATCATTGAATGGAGAAATATTACATTGAAGGAATATCTCAGACATAATAAATATCAGATATCATTGAAAAAATGGAGAAATATCAGATATCATGGAAGAAATGGAGAAATATTACGTTGAAGAAATATCACAGACATCATAAATATCAGATATCATTGAAGAAATGGAGAAATATCAGATATCATTGAAGAAATGGAGAAATATCAGATATCATTGAAGAAATAGAGAAATATCAGATATCATTGAAGAAATCATATCAGGTATCATATCATCAAAGAAATATCAGATAAATATTACTTAAGAAATGGAAAAATTATTACCAAACTTCATGTCAGAAACTTTAAAAGTTCTATGACTTAAAGGTTTATTCACTTTCATGTTAGTCTGGTATCATTATGTATATATTACATACCAATGCCAGAAATAAAAATAAATTACCACATTTTAATAAAAACAATTTGATAATTTCACTCAATGTATACTTGTCAAGTACCTGCTACATTCATAGCTTGTATGATTCTCTATCTAATCATGCTAATGGTTTTAAAAATCATAGGGTAAAGCTTTGACTTTTTAAAATTGTGGTTATTCACTTATTGTTACAATTTTACTTCTTGAACAGTATAAATTCTACAAGCAAACCTTTATTTCTATTTATCAAATACTTTTAAAATCAAATAAAACTCCCAAAGTTATGAAAATCTAATAATGATTACAAGTACACATGTGTGTATGATTCAATGACAATTATTTGGGGCCTATTCAAGAAAAGGCCAGAGCCTACTTTGCAGTTGCACAGTTATCAATGCTCTAAATTCACGATCTTGAGAAGATTTGATGTAAAATTTGTATATATTACTTTAATTTCACCAGTTCAGTATAATTAAACAGATTAGGTCAAAACAGCATGGTACACATAGCATAACACATGGCAATCAGCTGATCTATTGTGCTATAATATCACACCTTCGTCAGGCAAATGAGTACGAAATCACAAAAATCTTATGCACACAATGTAAACATATATTTTCTTATTTAGATAGATCGATTTTTCACTACAATTACATTTTTTCTAGTCGAGATAACAGCGTTTAAAACCATAATTTCCCGGTGTATTTACTTCGTCTATCGAAGGGAGAGAGGACCCGGATGTAAAGTTTTTCCCCTATGACCTTTAACCTCAATCTCCTACGCATGCGTTCGATTTCAGTTCCGCTTTTCTTCACTTTGAAATCTATTGCAAGCCTGTGCCGCCTATGACCTTGTTTGCGAGTTGCTTTAACCTTTTCATGACGTCGCTGCGTGCAAAACATCTATTCATTTGGCGCGTTATCATGACGTCATAATCATAATGACGTCAATATCCTCGGTAAGAGAGCTTTCGAAAAGACCGTATATTCGGATACTCTGTAAAGCCACTTTTTAAAACATTTCACTGGTGAAAATGAATGACAAAAGTAGATCAAACATTCAACTTAAATTTTGAATAAGTTTGATCCACTAATACCCGAATTTGCACAGAAAACATCCCAAAAACTAATGGAACCCATGGGTATCCACAAGTGATGTACACACTGTACACAATGTCGGTGCCGCACAGGGCTCCAGTCCTTGAACTTCAGTGGCAGATCTAGGATTTCAGAAAAGGGGGGCCCAAGGTTTCAGCTCGAAGAAAATTGTTCACGGAAAAACTGACAAGCAAAAAAAAAAAGGTCGAGACGAAAAACGTGAACCTCAAGACTGCTGATCTAATTAAGGAGCGGGAGGGGAGTTGATTCATTTATTTTAGTTTATAGGTAGATTGGCGAGCGTAGCGAGCCAGAAAATTTTTTAAGATATGAAGTTTTCATTTGTTTTCAAATGAAGTCATCCATACATGTATATACAACTTTATTCTATATCGGCGAGCGGAGCGGAGCGTAAAATTTTTGGAATAAATGGTTACATTTTGTCATAAGAATACAATATCTCTCTCATTTTCAATGCTCCATTTTTGTTTGACCACTTGGGGAAGGTTGGGAAGATTAGGGCATTACAACCCTACTATCCACCTGTCTAATCTGGTTTAATTTAGTTCCTCAATATTTGTCTGACATTACTACACCTATGAGAAGAACAAATTCTAGAAATCTTAGAAGTGTTAATTTGATTTTGAATTTTGTGTTTATGACATATATGAATCCGTTCAAACACGATGACAAAGAAAGTTGAAGACAAAGTGAAGACAAAAAAATAGACAACTAATGAAATATTTAGTGCGGCGAGCGAAGCGAGCCGAAAATTTCCCCAAAAGTAAAGAGAATAAGCATAAAAAGAGTACTCTGAACCGAAAATTTCCCCAAAAGTAAAGAGAATAAGCATAAAAAGAGTACTCTGAATCAATAACTTTGGGTGAAAAAGGGGCCCGGGCCACCTGGGCCCCCCTCTAAATCCGCCACTGAACTTCGTCTGTAAATCAAGGCCACTCGCACAGTGAACACGTGCACTATATAGCCTGACTAGGCATTATATATATGCACTCATAATTATGTCATGCTGTGATGAAATATTTCTTCCAGCATAATATTTATTCCTTGCAACTTTTATCATATAATATTTTTTCCCAAGAACTTTTATTATGTATAAAAAATTCCAAAAGGAAATTTTATAATGTAATGAATCTTCCATGATCATAATAAAAGTTCTCATGCCATGGAAAATATATTACATAACAAAAATTCCATCTGGATTTGTTTTAATGTTCATAATAAAAGTTCTTATATTAGTTCCATGGAAAAATCTTGTAGAACGAAAATTCCAATAAGGATTTCATATGTGTGCATAATAATTGTCACTGGAAAAAATATTATAATGTACGTACTTATTTAGAAATACAAAAATGTAGTATTCAGAATAAGAAATAAATTTCAAGAATCATGTACTGTACAGTGTATTACATCTGTACAGCTTGAAAATTTGATCCCTACGATTACATTTTGTATTTGGATGATACAGATTTCTTCCGATAGCTTAGTGATGTACTTGTAGCAAAAAAAAAAAATAAATAAAAAGAATTCAATGTTATTATAATAAAATTGAAAAGGTAAATGTATCAATATGTTCAATAACATATAATTTCCAAATAAATTTGTTTACACCAATCTGTGCATTTTGATTGGTTAATATGATCGTCAGAAAAATGGCGAAATACACTTCATACCCCAATGAACACGATAAAATACCGGAAGAGCCGGAACTACTTCCATCAAAATCATTAAGTAGGGATTTCAGTCACGTGATCTTTCAAGCTGACAAATCGGTGTATCGGTTACCTTACGATTTCTACAAGGATTTTTGATAAAAATATATGATTCTATCTTTAAACTTTAAAGTGATATTTAGTCTTTTTATATATATGGTATTTTTCATGAAAATATGAACAGAAGCGGTGAAAATATCAAGTTTTTGGACGACAACGCACAAATTTGTACACCTCTCGCTTCAAATATCTATGGCACGAGGAACGACTCATGGTGAATTTGAGGGTCGTTCTGTTTGGTGGCTATTTCAGCTTATTTATAAACATTTATAACATAAAACTCATGTATGGTTAGATAGATTGGACTCTCAGATTGATAATCGAAGTTGCGCAAAAGTTGAACTCCAAATATAACGAAAGTTGGGATAATTTTCAGTTTTCAGGGGAATATGTATAACTTTTGATATCATCCTTTCTATTTTGCGCACTTAGATATTAAAAGTTTAAACATTTCCGATTATTTTGATATATAGAACACCAAATTTTATTATGGTTTACCTAGCTGCATTCCGGTTTTCCCACCATGACCCCCTTAATTATTTACTGCGTGATAATGTCTTCCATGTCGATTTCACGCAAGTTATCAAGAAAGTGTTCGATTTTTTTTATATTTACTTTAAAAGGGAAGTGTTAAAAGGAACAGGGAAATACATGTATATATACATTAAACTTTCATTTACGACGACATGAAATTTTCAGAACTATTGTACGTACTCTAAAGGATTCGCCCGTGTGTGCTCTTTGTGGTTTTTTTTCGGGGGGGGGGGGGGGGGGGGGCGGGGGCGCTTCTTTACGCAATTTTAAGCTTTGTTTCTGGTAGACTCGTTAGAACGCATGTAGTATTTTTGTCTTTCTTTTCTTCCTCCTTTATTTTTTTTTTCAAAGAAGGCTTAATTTCACCGAAAAAATCAAAGGTTTATCTTTATCGACATTTAGATACATAATAAAATCACTTTTTTTGCCATGGCAACCGAAATGAAGTGCTTAAAAAGCAATAATCACACATTTTTGGTATTTCTTAAAATATTATTTCGATTATCTTTCAAGTAAAACACATGAAATTTAAGTTTATAACTCTTAAGATTTTCAAAATTTGTATATTTAAATCGATAGTGGTCATTTTGTTTTAAAATGGTTACCATGGCAACGCAACTAAATTATCATTGTATTATAAAATGAATAGCTGAAGTCTTTACAAACGAAATGATATACAGATCATTCAAATAGCAGTAAGATTATTCAAGATACAGCTATTTCAGTACGCTGACCGACCATTTCAATTTATATTTGAATGGTGCCAGATCATGAGAAGTTTTACATTGAATACTATAGGAAATTGTGTCACAAAAATGATACCAATCATCAAGCTTTCAACTTCATTATCTCTGCACTCGATCAACCGATTTTGATAATTTTTTCTGTAAAATGTTTCTATTACACAGAGCAATGTAACAATGTAATAATACATGGATCTTTATGATTAATAAGTATTAAGGTAAAATCCCTACATTAAGTATGTTGCGAAGATCGGCTTTCGAATGATAATTATGCAAAGAAAAAATAGTGTTATGAATAATAGCCCTTAGATATAAATACGATATCAGAATTAATGAAAATTTTATGACAATTTCGATGATGTACCGGTATACGTGTTTTTTTTACAGCGTTGTTCGGTTGCTTAGCTATGCTCCTGTTTTTTTAAGTTTCTTAGACCATTTCCTGTCCTTAAAATTTCATGAAAGACAGACAAATCAGTAAATGACGAGAAAAACAGAAACTTCAGCTATTTTCTTCAAAATTACACTCCTGTCGTAACAGTAGCAAGTACCTGCGTTTGAAATTTTCCAATGACTGACGACTGTCAACGACAACGTGCAAAAGTTTTGATTGAGAACTTCAAAAGGACCGAAGATCACTGTTTCAAATGATTTCTATGAGGTACAATCGTTCTGAACCTATGAAGTATTGAAACTAGAAACTTTTCTAATGATATATTTTCGGCGAGATGGAGAATTTAGGAGAAAATATTGACAGCGAATAGAATATTAGACGGCGACCTACCTCGGCCTCGGCCTCGATCAGGATACAGTATCGTCATGAATTTTCACAATTAACTTGTCACTTATGAAATAACTAAATCCTAGGAAGGTATTCTGATACCAATAGATCATAATCATGCCGTTTTCTGCAAGTATTAGATCTATAAGTACAGAGAATCTGATTGTATAAACTCCCAGCTCCTGCGTGTACAATCCAAACACATAACTGCCATGTCGGCGACCTTGAACTTGAACTGCAGAACGCGTCATCAAAATGTTACGTCATATCATCGGATGATGTAATGGATTGGTAAAATGGGGCTCCAGATGGGGAACAAATATTTTTGACACATTTGCTGCCTTTAACTAGCAACATATACATTATATCTATTTCGTCTGGGAACTAGTTCGCCTACGGGCCCTACAGAGTTGATATTTTCATACGCAATGTATTAAATTACTATTTTCTTGGGTATCTTTGTGAAATTTGGGATAAGTTTGGGTTTGGAAATTATAAGAATTGACTGTTCAATTTTGACAGTTTATTGGAGTATGAAGTTTGGTTTGTCGCATCACAAATTTTGCGTAAAAATGCTTCGCTACGCTACGCGGTTTTACACAATTTGTGATGCGACAAACCAAACTTCATACTCCAATAAACTGTCAAAATTGAACAGTCAATTCTTATATGAACCATTCCACAGAATTTTTCTTATGTAATATTTATTCCTGTAAACTATTGATAATAATTACCAGGCAGGGGCATCACTGATTTCAGTCCTCTTTGGAAATGACTGATACTTATAATTTATTTTTCGATTTCCATTGTAATTAAGCACGATCAAAGATATTCATTTTGCAAAATGATAGAAATCAGTCACATAAAAATGATTAAATCCTGTCATATTCTAAAGTTTGTCCATTTGATTGCCTTCACTACACTATTATGGGAAAACTAATTCCATGGATTTGTAGTACTTTCTATTCTGCATCCAATGAACACATAAAATGAAATTATGAATTTCAAGAAATAAGAATGCGAGCAAAAAGTATGGAATTCAGTCATTTTGAGGTAAAGCAGCAAGTAAAGTCAAAATCAAAATTACTGATGTTAGTAATTTCTGAAAGGGTACTGAAATCAGTGATGCCCCTGACTGATTACTGTAATCATCGAAATGTTGGAATCAGGAGATAAATATATATCCCTAAATCAACGCTATTTATGTGTTTGAAGCATAGATGGAAAAAATATTATACATGATACTCACAATAATATTTCTTCTGTTTTAAAGAAAATGATTCCTTTGGGTAAGTGTAAAATAGTAAAACATCGACAATTTTTAGTCCCCTACCGGCAACGCCGAAGGGGACTCTTAGTTTCCTCTCGGTCTGTCTGTCCGTCTGTCCGTCTGTCCGAATATCAGTTTTCCGGACTTTTTTCTGCAACGGATGGAGATATTAAGATGAAATTTGATACACAGCTTGGTCTTGGATAGTTACAGAGCAAGTTTAACTTTCGTCACGCTTGACCTATTTTTCGAGGAGTTATGCCCCTTGATGACTTGGAAAATTCAGTTTTTGTCAGTTTTCCGGACTTTTTTCTG
The DNA here is from genome assembly GCA_033119305.1 of Pinctada imbricata. NCBI lineage: Eukaryota > Metazoa > Mollusca > Bivalvia > Pterioida > Pteriidae > Pinctada > Pinctada imbricata. The sequence continues at coordinate 39,281,101 of VSWD01000009.1, read as the reverse complement.
CAACGGATGGAGATATTCAGATGAAAGTTGATACACAGCTTGGTATTGGATAGTTACAGAGCAAGTTTAACTTTCGTCACGCTTGACCTATTTTTCGAGGAGTTATGCCCCTTGATGACTTGAAAAATTCAGTTTTTGTCAGTTTTCCGGACTTTTTTCTGCAACGGATGGAGATGTTCAGATGAAATTTGATACACAGCTTGGTCTTGGATAGTTACAGAGCAAGTTTAACTTTCGTCACACTTGACCTATTTTTCGAGGAGTTATGCCCCTTGATGACTTGGAAAATTCAGTTTTTGTCAGTTTTCCGGACTTTTTTCTGCAACGGATGGAGATATTCAGATGAAATTTGATACACAGTTTGGTCTTGGATAGTTACAGAGCAAGTTTAACTTTCGTCACACTTGACCTATTTTTCGAGGAGTTATGCCCCTTGATGACTTGGAAGATTCAGTTTTTGTCAGTTTTCCGGACTTTTTTCTGCAACGGATGAAGATATTCAGATGAAATTTGATTCACAGCTTGGTCTTGGATAGTTACAGAGCAAGATTAACTTTCGTCACGCTTGACCTATTTTTCGAGGAGTTATGCCCCTTGATGACTTGGAAAATTCAGTTTTTTCAGTTTTCAGGACTTTTTTCTGCAACGGATGAAGATATTCAGATGAAATTTGATACACAGCTTTGTCTTGAATAGTTACAGAGCAAGTTTGACTTTTGTCACGCTTGACCTATTTTTCAAGGAGTTATGCCCCTTGATGACTTGGAAAATTCAGTTTTGGTCGGTTTTCTGTACTTTCTTCTGTAACAAATAGAGATATTCAAGTGAAATTTGATACCCAGCTTGGTCTTGGATAGTTGCAGAGCAGGTTTGACTTTCGTCATGCTTGACCAATTTTTCAAGGAGTTATGCCCCTTGATGATTTGCAAAATTTAGTTTTTGTCAGTTTTCCATACTTTTTACTGCAACAAATAGAGATATGCAAGTAAATTTTGATACTCAGTTTAGACTTGGATAGTTACAGAGCAAGTCTGACATTTGTCACGCTTGCCCTATTTTTCCAGAAGTTATTCCCCTTGATGACTTGCACAATTCAGTTTTTGTCAGTTTTCCTGACTTTTTCCTGCAACAAATAAAACTCATATATGTTTAATTGAAGAGTAATTCATTGGCAGAGTTGCAGGACATAGATATATGCCACCGGTAGGGGACTATATCGCTCAGCGATCATAACATTTTCATAATATGTTTCCGTCTATATGGAGGGAAACATTATTTTGAAAATTGTTCATGTTTTACTCTTTTTCACGTACCGAAAGGACTGTGACAAAAGTATTAAAAAATATATTCTATAACAAAAAATCCTGGGAATTTTTATTAAAATAATAAACCTTCCAGGAGGAAGAAATATTATGCGGAAGAAAAGTTCGTTCACAAGGAGCAATGGGGAATCGCCAAAGATATAGTACATCGATGAACAAATTGACAATTTGAATTCCTTGGTGGATCTTTTTTTTTTCCCTGTACGTATGATAAATAACAACAAAGGGTTGATTTTTATGTTTTAATAGATATAAACATCGGCAACCTGTGGTTTCTACTATATTGTTGTACGTACAGCTCTTAAATTTATCTCCAAATATTGATTGCAAACATTTTTTTTGGAATGACATGTATTTATTTCAAGCATTATCATTTTTCTTGAAAAAAAAGGGGGGGGGGGGTATATATATCCATCATTTTTGTTTATTTGTCTATTGTTTATTCATCTATAGCTACATCTCTTTATCTTCAAATATTGATTGAAAACATTTTTTCGGAATGACATGTCAAATCATAATTCAGTTATTTAATGCTGGATCAACCATTATTTCATTTCCCTTGTAAAGGGTAATTAATTCTTAAGCATGATTCGGCAAAGTATTTGCCCTTTAATCTGTTTTTGTTTTGGGTTTTTTTTGGGGGGGGGGGGTGGTTCTTGATATGATCTAGCCGGGACTTTATTCCTCTTTTTATATCCATTTACATCTGTGTTGCTTGGACCCCTGTGTTTTACGGTCTTGTTTGTGTGTGGTCATCTAACAGTGAGGAGGTTGTTTTACACCATAACTGTGCGTTCTTCGAGACCTCTGGAAAATCGGAATAGTGGGAGGGTTGTGCACACGTTATGCAGGAATACCACACCGTCTGCTACTTATGGGGCAGATGGCCGTCCTTAGTCGGCACCGGTTGCCCATTGGTCTCGTCCAGGTTTATGTGTGGTCACTGGTCTTTTATGTTTAATGTGTTATGGTGTGAGTTCGTGTCCCTTTTGCGTCACTTTCTGTGGGTATCTGTTCTGTGTTTTTTTTTTTTTTTTTTTTTTTTTGCTTTTTGCATTGGGTGTTTTGGGTTTTTGCTGTGGGTGCGACAACCTATTGTTGTTTGAGATCCCTATAGCAAGCCAATGTGGACAAAAATAGGTATTTTCTAATATTAGAAATTCATTTTCTAATATCAGAAATTCATTTTCTAATATTTGAAATTCATTTTCTAATATTTGAAATTCATTTTCTAATATTTGGAATTCATTTTCTAATATTAGAAATTCAGTTTATTTTCTAATATTAGAAATTGATTTTCTAATATTAGAAATTGATTTTCTAATATTAGAAATTGATTTTCTAATATTTGAAAATGATTTTCTAATATTAGAAAATGATTTTCTATATAAGAAAATGATTTTCAAATATTTGAAAATGAATTTCTAATTTTAGAAAATCATAGGTAATTTCTAATATTAGAAATTCATTTTCTAATAGTTGAAATTCATTTTCTAATATTAGAAATTCATTTTCTAATATTAGAAATTCATTTTCTAATATTTGAAAATCATTTTCTATTATTAAAAATCATTTTCGGCATGAGTTTTGACTCATTTCGTGAGTATGAACGCGCGAAACGTAGTTTTAGAAATGCTCTCACTATAGCGCATGATCAATATATACAGGAAACATTTCGAGATATTGACGAAGAATGCGACGCTGAATGCGACGTACGCCTGTTTTGGAAGCTTATTCATAAACAAAAACCGCGGTCTTCGCGCCATTATTCAGAAATCGTCGACAAACATGGTAATTGACCCTTCCGATTGCGGGAAAAAAAATGCAAAATTTCGTGACGTCACAATGCTTTTACCATGTGTTTACCTCGGACAAACAAGCTCCGAACCTCGGTCAAAAATCGAAATTGCATTGTGACGTCATGGAATTTCTAAAAATTTTTCCCGCGTTCGGAAGGGTCAATTCTTATAACGATCCCTCTGGTGTAGCTGAATGTTTTGCTGATCATTTTCAAGATATTTACACGCCCTGTGACGAAACGTTTGACCAAGATTTCAAAGATGTCGTTGACCGCGAATTTGACCAGATAAAATACCGATGTCTTAGCGACGACCATTTTCATGGAGGTGACATAACGATAGATGACGTCTCGAAAGCATTACGAAATTTGAAATTGCGTAAGGCGCCAGGTGACGACAAAATTACAAATGAGCACCTGAAATATGGCGGAAAGACTGCTATTGACTATCTATTGTCCCTCTTTAGAGCAATAATCAAAATTGGTAAAATACCCACATCATGGAAGAAAGGAATAATTGTACCAATTCAAAAAGGGGGGTCGAATGATAAACGTTCATGTAATAACTATCGGCCTGTTGCACTCCTTTCTTCTATGTTGTAAACTTTTGAGTATATTCTCAAGGAACGTATGGAGCGTGCTACTGACGATAGTTTTCCGCATGCGCAGCAACAGGGTTTTCGCGCGCAGTTGGAATGTTTGACAGCTTCTTTCATTGCACAAGAAACTTTTCTTCATAATGTTGAAAACGGCAGTAATGTTATACTTGCTTTTTAGACACGAGGAAAGCATTTGATACAGTGTGGCGTAATGGCTTGCTTGTAAAATTGTATAAACGTGGTGTTTCAGGGAGGTTATGGACTCTTATTTGTGATTCTCACACGGATACCTCTAGCGCAGTCCTTGTCAATTTTACTCAGTCTAGATGGTTTCCTGTCTTGCAGGGAGTCAGACAGGGTGGAGTAACTTCTACTTACCTGTACCTGGTATTTATATATAGAGAATGAGTGTCTTAATTTGTGTTTTGTTACGGGTATACAACACACAGCAAGTGCATTTATCGTACATGTAATGCGCGTTAGCGCATTTCATGCGATAAATGCACTTGCTGTGTGTTGTATACCCGTAACAAAACACAAATTATGACATTTATTCTATATATATGCACTGTAGTTGTCTATTTCATTCTTGTTTTCTGAAATTGCCTTTTCAAGGTAAAAGAGTGACGTCAAAATTCATCTCACCGCGGGTTCAGTTCGCAGTTGGAACAGCCGTAGCGGCATGCTTCTTTAGATCTTATGCATTGTGACGTCACGAGTGTTAATACACGAAATTGCAGCACGTTCCTTTCGTTAGTAACATCTCAGGGAATTACATTGGTTGTGCATATATTTAGGGGATAAACGTACTGTGTTTTGTGGTTCCGACAGGTATATGTTGGATATACTGTTGGAAACGCAGTTATGCCGTCGGGGCTTGCCCCCGACGGTATAACGTATGTTTCCAACAGTATATCCAACATATACCTGTCGGAACCACAAAACACAGTACGTTTATCCCTATTCTAATTTATGTGACATATTTAAACTCTTTATACCCCTCAGAAGGTCTCATTTATTGGCCATATCTTTAGAGGCGACGTTGCTACGGAGGACTAATAACGACCAACTGAAATGATTGCGCTGCAAAATATGAAATACAACTGCTTCGTATTTATTGCAATGGCGAAAAATCAACGTGTTATCAATAATAAACTTACTTGTTCTGTTGTTTACAAGTGGAGAACGCCATTTACAAGCTCATACCTTGTAGTTTTACGTCACAGTATGACGTCACAGGAGCGAAGAACAAAGGGAAGCATGACGTCATACGCAAAAAGTGCGCTAAAGCTTGTAACTTGCAAATTTAGGTAGGAATACATTTTGAAGTATGTCAAGTGAGTCGGTTTGCGGCATGTATATCGTCGTTATACATGCTTGTAGAAATCCTGTGAACCAATCAGAATGCGTGAAACAAACAGAATGAATTAGAATAACGATTTGATCATTAATTTAGAGAACAGCGTTTGTAATTTAGGCATACTCAACACACAAAGTAATTGTCCTACCCTTGTTGACGATATTATGTGTATTGCTTTGTCACCAAAAGACCTACAAACTATGCTAGACGTAGCTTATCAGTATGCTAGATCATGGAGATTCATATTTAATGCTAGTAAGTCTTGTATCATATGCATCAGAGCAGTGGGCAACAGACTGACACAAGTTGTTTGGAAACTTGGGGAGGATATTATTCCCTGTAGTAATTCTTACAATCACTTAGGTATTATTGTAAATGATAAGTGTACTTTAAATGCCAGAATTTTCAAGGCTTGTGAAAAGGGGAGAAAGTCACTTTTTGCTATAATGGCAATGCTTAGGCAACTTGCTAACCCCCTCACGATTTCTCATTTATACAGAACAGTTGTTTGTCCTTCCGTTTTATATGGATGCGAACTCTAGAATGGTCTTTCTCAGCAAGACTAAAACCGTTTAAGTACGTTTCAACACTTTATTTGCAAAAATGCGCTGAACCTCCCCCAAAGAACAAGGTCAGACATTGCTGAAAGTTTATTCGATCAAGTTTCAATACATGCTGAAATTGATGCACGTAAAATGCTTTTCTTTGGTCGCCTTTGTCGTTTAGACACTCAAGTTCTTCCGAAAAAATATTTCTTTTACGGCTATTCTCTTTCATAGAGACTCTATCAGAAAAACAGCGCGGATTCATTCCCGACATTTTGAAATTGCTTTATCAGTATGGACTGATTGATTACTTGAAATCTTGGCTTGATTCAGGTAATTTTCCAGTTGCTTCATCTTGGAAAAGAATCGTAAGGAGTTCAGTTTCATCGCACTTTCGCTAAGCGCGCGAAATTCGTATCGATAACGATCCCAACTTTGAACAATTTCATTCAATTTTCGCCCGACGAAACCCATCCGTTTTATTTACCGACGACTTCATCAGAGCTTAATCTGTGCAAATTCATTGCTAAACTTTGCGCCTTCGTCTCCGTCGATATTCGATTTTGCAATTTTTGTTCTAAATCTTTTCGTGATGTATTTTTCCACGCCATTTGCGAGTGTTCTGTAACTTTTGTTGCACGCTGCGAATGGTGGGCTTCGATTACAAACAATTTCCTCCTTGCGTTGTGTGCAGAATTGTGCGGCCTTTCAGATGATGATTTGTATCATATTTTGTTGGGAAAATGTTCTGAAACATCTTTATCAGAGATTGATTATTTACATTTTTCTTTTGTTAATTTCAAATTTGTAAGGGATGCATGTGCTCTATACAACTTGAGACTCAATGCATGCATTAACTAGTATGATAGTTTAGCATTAGAATCAAATTATGATTTTGTGTATTATATGAATTTTTTCATTGCTCTTTTGGATATTTCCATGAATTAGAAATATTATACTGAATGAACTAAATAAACCTATCATAAAATGATCACTGGACTGCTTTATAAGCAATGCTAATACAGCAATGATGTAGATATTTTGTTTCTTTTTTTTCTCCCTCATTTTCTTCATTCTTTAACGGAATGCTTATTTGTATAAATGTCTTTATGTAATGTATTGTATCTCTTGTGAAGAGGAATTAAAGATTGAATAATATTTGAAAATCATTTTCTAATATTTGAAAATCATTTTCTAATATTTGAAAATCATTTTCTAATATTAAAAAATGAATTTCTAATATTAGAAAATGAATTTCTAATACTAGAAAATGAATTTTTAATATTAGAAAGTAATTTCTAATATTAGAAAACAATTTCTAATATTAAATCAAAGCACTGAAGGTACTGAGTGCGAATAGCCAGAATAATATCACTTATAATGTATGACAAAATATTGTGTTTTCAAAGTTATATTTGTTCCTGAACACCTTCGTAGGCCAGTTTATGGACGTATAAAGACAGAACTAAAATGCAAATACATAATGTTGTTGTAATGAATTGAAAGATGATGTCTGACAGTGAACATGAAAATTAAATAACATCACATTAAATCTACCCCTCCCCCCTAAAAAATACAACAATCCAATATGACTATCGATTGATGATTCCATATGTACAAAGAAAGAAGACGAATCTTATTTTCTAATTTGATCCCCACTCTCTCTTTAACCTTTAGGTGTGTGCTAAGAATTTGAAGGAAAATTCACTTCTTTTTAGTATATAAAAACATGATACATCCTAAACGGGAATGTTTTGATCTTTTATTTTTCATAATTGTTAATATCATATTTCATGATGGAAGTTCCTAATTTTTCCGTCGATTTTTACAGATTTTATTTTGTGAAGCGGGGCAAAATAAGCCTACTTGAAGTTAGTTTTACGTTTCAATGATTCAACTTAATATCTTTATCGATAGCACCGTTTCATTTATATATTGTCCACTAAAACAGATAATCACCTGGTAATAGAAAGGGGTTTCCAACACACAGCCTGTGTTCATCTCAGTACATACAGATGCAATTTTTTCATTAGGTCATGCATGTACATAACACCGGGGACGTATATAAACGTATATATACGTCCCTGATAACACGACAGCTCGATTCATATAGATATAATTCATTCATCAGACAGTGATCAGACTTTATACCGATCATGACGCTGACGCAATCCCAAGGTACATGTAAACAGAGTAACATCGTTTATACATACTCAGTAGACAGGGCTCCCATGAGTGAAGAAATCAGGCAATCGCTATGTGCTATTCGCACAAAAATGAATTTCAAATATTAGAAAATGAATTTCTAATATTAAGAAATGTTCGAATTTCAAATATTAGAAAATAAATTTCTAATATTAGAAAATACATATTTTTGTCCACATTGGCTTGCCATAGATCCCCTCCTTTCTTTTAACTTTTCTATCAGTGCTACGTCCCCTTCATGGCTTTGCCATAGTTCATATTAATTGTAAAAAGCGTCAAACTGGTTCAATATTGAATATAGCTAGATATTCTTTTTCCTTTCTTCTCTTTGGTATTTGTGCTTGAACAAGCAATTTTTCGCCTCATATATATTAACCCCCCCCCCCAAAAAAAAACTAACCAGTAAAAAAATTCCGTTTCTTCTTACATGTATTTCGTTTCATTTTGTTCCCATTTTGCTTCATTTCCTTTCGTTTTGTTTCATTTCGATTTCAAAATTAATTTTGCCTAGGCAGAAATAGAATTTCGCCTAGGCAAAAATAATTCTGCCTGGGCAAAAATCGAATTATGCCTAGGCAAAAATAATTTTGCATAGGCACAAATCGAATTATGCCTAAGCAGAATTATTTTTGCTTAGTCAAAATTCGCAAGCGTTCATCAATATCAACCAATGAAAATGTCTCTTGCAAAGCGATCTGCTGCCCAGCGTGTGCGGTGCAGCAATGTAAACATGGATAGCTAGATCCATTTTTCTCAACCATTCATTTTTATAAGAATAAAACGTGCATGGATAGATCTAAAATATAGGGTTTTTTTCCATCGGTGGGGTGGGGGGGGGTGGAGACCAAGTCTTCGACCATGGGGAGGGAGCAGCCAAATTAGACGTAGAAACGGGGAAAGACGGGGAAATATAACTCTTGGCAAATCCTTGGGGGTCGTGACCCCTTCAACCCCTCCTTCTCTCTCTAGGTCCGTGGGGGATGGGGGGGGGGTTGAGATCAAGCCATCGGCCCGCCGTTGGGGGGGGATATTAGACGTAAAAACGGGAAACATATATAACATCACACTAGGCAAATTCCTTGGGTCCTGACCCCTTTAACACCCTTCGGGGAGGGGGGGGGCAGCCAAATTAAACGTAAAAACGGGGAAAACATCACACTTGGCAAATTCCTTCTAGATTCGGTGGAGGGGGGGGGGGTTGAGACCAAGCCGTTGGCTGGGGGGGGGGGGGGGGGGGGTTAGACGTAAAAACGGGGAAAACACAACTCTTGGTAAATTTCTGGCGGTCTCGACCCCATGCTCGACGTGATATCAAATAGTAGTCAATTTCGATCAAGGATGGGAGGGGCCCAGTCTCCGGTTCCGGTCTGCCATGAGCGACTAGTCATTAAAGGATCTAGGATTTTTGTCGGAAAAGCATAGGTTATAAGGTGAAATATGTGCTGCGCGAATCCGTTTAGAGTTTGACCCCTGCTGTGTAACGTGCATGATGATTGGTTAATATGGAGTTGATATATGCCTAAGCAAAAATACATCCGTTCTAATTCTGCCTAGGCAAAATTAATTTTGCTTAGGCAAAATTAATATTGCCTATGCAAAATTCGAATTAAGCCTAGGCAGAAATATTTTTGCCTAAGCAAAAATCGAATTTTGCCTAGGCAAAATTATTTTTGCCTAAGCAAAAATCGAATTCTGCCTAGGCAAAAATCGAATTCTGCACAGGCAAAAATCGAATTCTGCACAGGCAAAAATCGAATTCTGCCTAGGCAAAAATAATTTTGCCTAGGCAAAAATGTGATAATTTTGACACACATTCCGCGCCATACGCGCCATAGTTTGGACACTTAGAATGCTAGGCTGCCAGTGGGCTATAATTAAACAGTTTCTCACCATCCAGCCGACTAAGCTGTTTCGTTGAGGATATTCCATTTTGTTTTGTATATTTTTTTTCCAAAGACAAATTGATAAATGCAACAAAGAAATTATTGAGCGATATAAAAATCGATAAGACTGTGCGTAGTCACATAATTTAATAGGAATTTTTGTTAGAAGTTTCCCTTTATTTCCCCCAAATTCTTTAATCAGATCTCTCCGCTTTTCCCGCGAATATATACTGAAAGGCTTTTGATTGGTCAAGTTAATTTGCGTTATAATGGAATTTTCCTACCGCACAGGTCAAGTTTATGAATGACTGTGACTTGAGTTGTCTAGTGCAAATGTACTATTTTCTAACTTTTCAGAATTATCAACACATATAAGTTCCTATTGTGTATCCAGGTTTTTTTTTGTGAATTTCATGCATAGCTTTACTAATACTCTTTACTCTTTATTTTAAGAGTCAAAATTTTAAACCTATTTCGAACGAAAAAAAAATTTCGCTTTTAAATAAATGTTGATATCGACCAAGCTTTTTTTGGAAAGCTAATACTTTACTTTAGGGCAGTTTGACTGTAAGGAGGAGACACTTAGTTCCTTAGTAGTTGAGTTAGATAAATTTGCATGCCTGTGATCTTTGTGCTAAATAGTGCTATTCTCTCCAGCTAGTTTTAGTTATTTGTCAGAGTATTTATCAGTGACTCATCTACGATTTAAGTGACAATGGTACATGTAGTTTTATTCTCTCAATAGTATCTTCTTAATGAATCCCTTATAGTCTTAGTATGAACTCTTATGGAAGGTGAATACCTGCTTTTCTAGCATGTTTTATATACATTGTACTTTTAATTATTTAATATGTCTTAGCATGTCTTAATTAAGGTTATAGTCGGTTAAAAAGCTCTACAGAGCTTATGTTATCTGTTATCTTTATATATATATCCGGTTCTAAATAAAGATTACTTACTTACTTATACTTACTTACTTACAACAATGTTGTCTCTGACCTAGAGGTCAGAGTCCGCTAAAAGTCGTGTTTTGATTGGAGAAAAACCTGTAGGGGCCCATTATTTTAAATGTGACAGAAGATGTGATTGGTTATCAATTATGTTTTCTTTGGTTTATTGTTTGAAAATAAATAATTGCAATTAAAATGTCGCTGCCCTGATTTTTTCCCTAGCTCCCGATCCGCTAAAGGGGACGGGGGCGTGAAATTTTGAAAATTCACTGCAGGGTACCTTGTGACGCAAATAGCGCGAAAAAGATCCGGTCGTGCTATATTTTTTTTATTTAGTTTCGTCTAAAGCTTGAATCAACGAACAAATCGGTATATAAGATGCATGGCCAGCAATGTTGGTTTAGAAGTTACACGGCATTTTGTGAACATTAAATGATTTAGAGGACGCTGACCGGAAGGAGGTTACTAAAAGACGGAATGGCGGAATAACGGAACGACGGAACAAACTAAAAAACGGAACAGAATGTCCCGTATATTATAATATAAAAACCCGGAATATGTACGGACGCGGAACAGATGAAAAAAACGGAAAACGGAACAGTCAGTTTAGCAACAGATCTACTATGACGTCATAATGAGTTTATTATTAAGTCATGTTAACGCAATGGCGCAAGTAATGATAAATCAAATAGATCTTAAATCAAAAAATAGTAGTCTAACAAATGAAGAAATAACAAGATTATTTAAATCCAGTGACACAATATCTGAAATTCCATTTAGACCGAAAAGAGGGCAAGTTTTTGTATTCAAACCAAAATCGAACAAAGAAAGAGATGATTGGCGAGCCGATGGGCATAGGTAAGTATTTTAAACTGTTTTCATTTTATTTAAATCCCTATCTTTCTTCTCATTTTCTCTTCATGAATTGTTCTTCACCCTGTTTACAAAAATGGTTAAGAGAACAGCAGGTCTACCAATTGTAGTCGATATGGAGCAAGGCATCGTTGGAGCTATTCGGACCAAAACAAGTTTGGATATCGCTGGTTGTTGGCGTCATTTAAGTGATTGCTGACGGTGTTCCGCAAACTTCTAGAGTCGTCATCATCAACGACCTGTACAATCTTCTTCGCTCCAATTCTCAAGCTGAATACAACGCCAAGTTAGAACAAATATCAACACAATGGCCGCCTGATTTCAGAAAGTATTTCCTGGATTCCATCAATCCAAAAGCGGAACACTTTGGGATGTGGAGAATTCAAAATAAATTCCGCAACTACATCACAGAATATGGAGTAACAACAAACCAGTCCGAAGACTTTAATTGGCTACTCCATGATCTCCAAGGCTGGAAAGAGGCGCCTATCGACTGTGTGATGTTAGGGTTTAAGATGCTCCAGTCATATTACCTTAATGAAATACGGAGGGGCAAATCAGGATTGGGGAACTATACACTTCGCCCACAATATCACGATATGTTGGAGGATTTGGAGACATCTATGCCAAATACATCATGCCACCCAAACGATATTGTTCAATCTATCAAAGAAAAGAAAGTCATATTAAAATCCCCCCAAGAACAACAAACCCCCGGTGACAATAGCAGAGTTGTTAGAGCACAAGAAATCAGGCTGAAAGATGGAATATCTCTGTCATCAAGCCGGAACAGACGGAACAATGCAAGGAACGGGTAGAATATCACACGGAACGTGCAGAACATCATACGGAACAGGCAGCAAATCAAACGGAACAGGAAGATCCACAAACGGAACAGACAGAACAGCAAACGGAACAAGCAGAACAGCAAACTGAACAAACAGAACAACAAACGGAACAAACAGAACAACAAACGGAACAAACAGAACAACAAACGGAACAGGCAAATGAGAGCATACAGAAGGACATATTGTACAGCCAGGAAGTTTGGGTATGCGCAGATGGGTCGTTGATACGTGAAAACCTTAATGTCAGTGATCGAAGGTTGATCACAGATCCATGTGGTTGGCTAAACTGCACCATCATCGATGCCTGCATGGATTTAATCAAAAGCCAATTCACAAACATCTCTGGCTTAGAATCATCATGCTTAGGAATTCAACTTGATTTTACGCGACACACAGATGATTTCATCCAAATCATCAATAGAAACCCAACAAATGGCGGAACACATTGGCTAACAGTATCTAATATTGGCTGTACACCCGGAACAGTCAATATTTGCGACTCCTCTTTTTCCGATGTTCCGTCAATTGAACTTCAGTGCATAGCCACCCTTGTACAGCCACCATCAATGGAACTTAAAATACATATGCTGGATGTTTTTCCACAGAACAACGGCTATGATTGTGGTCTGTATGCAATAGCAAATCTTGTAACTATTGCATCAGGCCATGATCCAACAAAGATGAGATATGACAGGCTAAAAATGAGGTCTCATCTATTCCTTTGCCTGGAACGTAAATCTCTGACTATGTTTCCAACGATTGGACAAAGGAAAGTAAAAAATCCAGTGAAACGGGAAATTGTTGTTCAGTTACATTGTTACTGTAAACTACCTGAAACACACACATTATATGTAATGTGTGATGGGTGCGATGGCTACTTCCATCCTCAATGTCTTGGTATGACAGACGACCAAGCAACCGCCATGGACAATGTTTATTGCCATGAGTGCAGTATCAAATATAAATAAATCCATCATGATACAACATAAAACAAACAACAGCACATGTCTTCTTTTATTTAATTAGTTAGTTTTCAAAACACGGAACAACTTGCGGAACATTCCGTATGCATGTGTTCCGTTTTTTAGTCTGTTCCGTCGTTCCGTTGTTCCGCCATTCCGTCTTTTAGTAATTGCCTGACCGGAACCATCCCACGCGGCGCGTCGAATTACCCAAAAGGACCCAAAAGGACCCAAAAGGACCCAAAAGGAACCCAAAAGGACCCAAAAGGACAAAAGACCAAATACCCAAAAGGACTTAAAAACCCAAAAGGATAAAACAATCCTCTCATCTCTATGAAATAAATAAACATGACCGGGTATGGGGGGAGGGGTAGGCAAAGGAAAAAAGGAGCAAATTGTGGAAATTTTAAAATGAACGACTGTATAGCTTATGAAAGGATAAAAGATTAAAAGCAAGATTAGATCTAATAAAGATAAAATATTTTTTCATTTGGATTTTGTTTCAAGTTGTAACCCCCCACCCCACCCCACCCTTCTCTCTTTCAATATAGTGGCAATTTAAGGCCTGGGGTGTAAAAATCACACATCTCGTTTCATAAATACCATTATGCAATAGAAAATCATGCAAGATCCTATACTGTACATATACTCCAAATTCTTTTTTTTTTTTCATTTTTTTTCAAGTTTTGAAATAATGCGACATAGACTCATGGGATGGGAATGGTTGGCGATGCAGAGTATGGGTAATTTGGTCCAAAGCATGATTTTTAAAATCCTGCGAGCCATAGCAATAATCAGTTTTCAAATATTGGCTTTTGGGGTCCTTAGGGTCCTTTTGGGTTCCTTTTGGGTTCCTTTGGGTCTTTTTGGGTAATTCGACGCACCCATCCCACGCATGGAATCATGGGAAGCATCTTACTGAATTGAAAGTATGGCTGATGGCGGATCAATCCCTTCGGAGAAAGAGGAATATGACATCCCACGAACTCCAATGAAAAGGAGAATTTCAAGTAATAGCGAGGCAGAGTCAAATACAAGTCAGAGTAGTTCCTCCGAGAGTCCAAGTAATGAAAGTTCATCCACTAGTCAGAGAAGCTCATCTGAAAGTCCGAATAATAATCCGAGTGCGAGTGATAATGGTAGTTCCTCTGGCAGTGAAAAGCCAAAATGTCTACCTTCTGGCACCAATCTCTGGAGCAGATCGAAGTTGGACATCGTTCGTATTTACACGCAATTCAAAAATTTGGATGGACCTCTCACTTTGTTTGAGAAAAGTCTGAAAAGTCTATGGAGTGAAGAAAAGTATTCAAAATACCGAAATTTGAAGGAAAGGCAAGGGGGAAACAACACTATGTTTGAAGATATTAGGAAGAACTTTCTGGATTTATCGGATTGTCTACTAAATAGGAAACACATTGATGAGGTCACTTTGATAGATATCCATGAGATGAAAGCTCCATTTCATGAATGGATTAAGAGGTCACACGAACAAAGGTTAACATCAGATGCATTGGAATTTTGGGGGAATGGATGGAAATACCTGTAAGTTGAATATAGCAGGTTGGGGTAAACTTCAAATTGAGCTATTTAGTATAAGCTAGATCAACAGGGCTGGGATGATATATCGATACATTAGTGTTGTATAATCGGAAAAATTTCATAATCGATAATCGGTTTATAATCGGAGAGAATTTTAATCGATTATTTCGATTTAATCGGAAATAATTCTTTCTTGTTTCTACAGAAAGGAATATGACAAGTAAAGAATAAACTTCACTTCATCTTATGCTAATATACATAGCAAAATGTCTAGAAAGAACTCCAACCACACAGGGTTTTTTTTTTTCCTTGTTTCGGGGCCGAATTTCGGCCCTTTCCCAATGCCAGATTTCCTCTATTTTCCCCAAAAATCACCCTGATATTCCCAAAGAGAATTTATGAAAAAATCACCTGAGAAAATAAGACTCAAAACCTGGAAGTCAGCACAAATTGTCCTATTTCTAAGTGCATATTTTATTCATCCCTTGTTCAGTTCAAGCAAATCAATGGATTATCAGTGTTAACAAATGATACTTTGAGTTATACTTTGGTGAGAATTTGCACAAAAATGTTCCTAATTTCAGCAAAATGTCGCAAATTTTCCCAAATGGGACAGGCACAGGCACCTTCCCCAAAATAAAAAAAAACCCCTGCCACAGAATGAAAAAATCCTGTCTAGTAAATGAAATTTTTTGTCAAGAACACAGCAATAATGGAGTCAAAACAAATATGTGATTATAATAGTACGACAGCAGTCTTCATGAAAACTTTTTTTGCTCACTAGCCATTCGGGCTAGTAGAGTGCCAAAATCTACTAGCCACCCAAAATTTTCACTTATTTAAACTCTCTATAAAGACCCATCGTTTCTATAGATATGTCCGTTAAGAAGGCCAAAATTCACGCATATAGAGTATACATATAAATCGAACGAAGTTTAACCACCTACCGATCCTTTCTTCAGCGGATGTCAGCGGTCATGCTCACTTTTTACATCAAGAATGTCATAATCAATAGACTCAATGTTACTAAGAGTTCTTGATATTGTTTCAATGTACATACGCTTTTTACATACAGAAAATGTACCGAGAAAGAAAAATGTAAGAACTTATCATACATGCTAAAAGGACGGCTGTTGATTTTGGCCGTACATGGTCAATAGCTATAAAATTTTTGCTAGAATTCATCTCAATGTTCAGTCGAGATTTTATTGTTCTATTGAACGTGTTATACTTGCAGATTAGTTGTTACCGTAAAATAACCCGTCATGCGAGCAGAGTTATTTATCACGTACCTTGTGACAAGTTTTTAATGAACAGATTTTAAATAAACATTTCATAAAAGTATACTTAACCAGCGATAGAAATTGAGACATGATGGCTATTTTTTACGGAAAGTAGGCGGCGATTTTACTCTAAGTAATAGGCAAGAAATCACCGGCTGTCGGTTCTTAATGAGAACCCTGCATTTCAGTAAAAGTCACTAGCCAGTCTGGCTAGTTCAGCAGAAAATTTTGGTAGCCCGAGGAAATATTTGGTAGCCAGGGCGGTCGGGCTTGTGAGTTTTCACGAAGACTGCGGCAGATATGCAGATGCTTGGATTTGGGTGGGGGGAGGGGGGTCCATACGACCCAAGAGTTAACTTGAGATTTTGCTCATTCAAGGAATCAAGCAATATCTTCGTGGAGTACAGGCTAACAGTACTGTGAAATTCACTGACCTTGCAGGGTTCTCATTAAGTTTGGAAGTAGGAGGTGAATCAAGAAAAAGTAGGAGGCGATCAAAGGATGCGAGTTCGGCGCGAGACGTCTAGGGGGGTCCGGGGGCATGCTCCCCCTGAAAATTTTTGAAATTCAGAAGGCAATTGAGGGCATTTCCCGCCATTTAGACCCTATGAAATACCATAAAATTAAGTATTATTTTTGAAATTTACAAGGCAATGGAGGGCATTACCAGCCATCTAAACATGCAATAAAAAATACGATAGATTTTTCTCCTTCAATAGTACTTTTATAACATGTTTGGAATTTCCTAGTATACTGGGAATCTATCCAAATAGATTTTAAACTAACTCAATAGCTTTCTGATTCCTACATCATGTACATGAAAAATAAATCTTACGTTTAGTCACCCCCCCCCCCCCCCCCCCCTTTCGCTCATGGAAGCTTTGAACTATCAGTCATAATATTGGTACTTTGATGTATTTTATGGCTCTCCTCATTGTGAACAATTTGGATTTTTTAAATAAAAAACATTTTCCTCCCGAAATTTTTTAGAGCATTAAGTTTTAGTATACCGGTAGATCATGAATGACGAACGTTCTGTCTACGGGTGCAAGATATTAAACGAGTATGTGACGTTTTTGTGGATGCATCAATAGACTCAATATTACGATGAATTGTTGATATTGTTAGTATAATTACTAGTACGTTGTTTGCATACAGAAAATAGACCGAGGTAGAAAATTATACGAACTTGCGTATGATGTTTACACGTGAAAGACCGGCCGTACGGTTGATTGTCCGTTACACATGGAGGCACATGGTCAATACCTATACAATTTTCAAATTAAAAATCTTATTAACAGGCCTGAAAAGTCGAGATCTAATTGTCCTATTGTACTTCTTTAATATACGTTGCCGTACAATGACCCGTCACGCCGCGTTGAAATCAATCTACTCACTGTACTTACGGAAATATTTATCGCGTACCTTGTTTTAAAGGACAACGTAATTTCCTTTAGTACACGTTCAATTTTCATACTTAAAGAAATGGACGTTGAAATATGACAATTTTTTTTACAGAAAGTAGGCGGCTATTTTACCCAAAGTAGGAGGCGAGAAATGGCTGGTCGCCGGCTCTTAATGAGAACCCTGACCTTGTCCTTACAAAGCTCAGGAGTTCGGAGTAAAAACTAAAGTTTTTTTTCTAGACGAGTAGATATTGACATATTGCAGGCCTGTATTGCATCTGACGTTGAAGTTTTCTGTAAGAGTAGTTGTCATTACTATTAAATAATTCCATCCATTTTATGCCTTTGAGAGTGTATTTATATTGTACGCCCGGAAATTTAACTCGTAGAAACGATCGTTGATCTACTTTAGTTTTATTCGTACTTTTCATACGCAAATTCGACCGAAAACTATGTCATTCTTTTCCATGTTGAATATTTCCGATTATAATCAACTCTTATAAACATAATCGATTAATCGAAATCGAAGGGTATTAGCGATGATGTTGCCGATGTCTGCGATAATTGTTACAACACTACATATTATCGCCACTTTTTTCAACATTTTTATGCCCCCGGAATCAAAGATTCGGGGGCATATAGTTTTTGGCCTGTCCGTCTGTTTGTCTGTTTATCTGTTTGTCTGTTTGTCTGTTTGTCCGAAAAACTTTAACATTGGACATAACTTTTGAATGGGAAGTGATAGGGCTTTCATATTTCACATGTGTATTCCTTGTGACAAGACCTTTCCACTGATACCAAAATTTTTGACCTCGTGACCTTGACCTTGACCTTTGACCTACTTTTCAAAAACTTTAACATTGGGCATAACTTTTGAATGGGAAGTGATAGGGCTTTCATATTTCATATGTGTATTCCTTGTGACAAGACCTTTCCATTGATACCAAAATTTTTGACCTCGTGACCTTGACCTTGACCTTTCACCTACTTTTCAAAAACTTTAACATTGGGCATAACTTTTGAATGGGAAGTGATAGGGCTTTCATATTTCATATGTGTATTCCTTGTGACAAGACCTTTCCATTGATACCAAAATTTTTGACCTCGTGACCTTGACCTTGACCTTTGACCTACTTTTCAAAAACTTTAACATTGGGCATAACTTTTGAATGGGAAGTGATAAGGCTTTCATATTTCACATGTGTACTCTTTGTGACAAGACCTTTCCATTGATACCAAAATTTTTCACCTCTTGACCTTTGACCTTTGACCTACTTTTCAAAAACTTTAACATTGGGCATAACTTTTAAATGGGAAGTGATAGGGCTTTCATATTTCACATGTGTATTCCTTGTGACAAGACCTTTCCATTGATACCAAAATTTTTGACCTCGTGACCTTGACCTTGACCTATGACCTACTTTTCAAAAACTTTAACATTGGGCATAACTTTTGAATGGGAAGTGATAGGGCTTTCATATTTCACATGTGTATTCCTTGTGACAAGAACTTTCCATTGATACCAACATTTTTGACCTCGTGACCTTGACCTTGACCTGTGACCTACTTTTCAAAAACTTTAACATTGGGCATAACTTTTGAATGGGAAGTGATAGGGCTTTCATATTTCACATGTGTATTCCTTGTGACAAGACCTGTCCATTGCTACCAAAATTTTTGACCTCGTGAACTTGACCTTGACCTTTGACCTACTTTTCAAAAACTTTAATATTGGGCATAACTTTTGAATGGGAAGTGATAGGGCTTTCATATTTCATATGTGTAATCCTTGTGACAAGATCTTTCCATTGATACCAAAATTTTTGACCTCGTGACCTTGACCTTGACCTTTGACCTACTTTTCAAAAACTTTAACATTGGGCATAACTTTTGAATGGGAAGTGATAGGGCTTTCATATTTTACATGTGTATTCCTTGTGACAAGAACTTTCCATTGATACCAAAATTTTTGACCTCGTGACCTTGACCTTTGACCTTTTAACCCAGTGACCTCACATACATGTACTTAACAGAAAATAGTGTTCATACTAACAAAGATGCCACCGGGGGCATTCGTGTTTCACAAACACAGGTTTTATTTGCTCTAAAATCTTCATTTCTTTATGAATTTGCACAGAAGGATGAGGAACCCTTAAAACACATTTCTTCCAATTTTTATTAAAATCTGACAGTTGATTCTTGTTTACCGATGCTCAGTGAACTTAAGGGTTACGCGAAGTTTGTCATGAAAACGAGGCTGGTTGGCAAAAACGGTTGGCAGTGAAGGGAAATATACGTGATGCCTGAAAAATCGACAATTGATGCTCTAGTATGCGCTACTTTCCTATGATTATTTTATTGATTAGTCCTGCTGTGACACTGACCATTCTAATCACAACAATAAAGAAATCCCGCTGAGTTTATTAGTATATCAGACTGCTGTTCGATTGGGGGGGGGGGGGGGGGGGGGGGGTGAGGTGCAAGAATCGATAAACTGCGGATATTTTTTTTCCTTCAAATTTTGCTTTTCAAAGAAGCCGGTGTAATTCATCGTGTCCCATTTTTATGCTCCTGTATTAGGTGTAACATACCCGATTAATTACCAGTTGTTTTGACAAGTACACACCTATCTCTCAAACATGCATATTACATGTAGAACTTTGTGATTTAATTAAGGCGGAGCATTTGAACGGGATAGAAAGAGGGAAATAGTTTGACCAAAATTAATGTCTAACTGTTTGAGTCGCAAAACGGAAAAACAATTAACTCACAGACAACGTTAATGAAATAAAGAGTACTAATTGTCTTAGCTTATTTTGTTGTTTGTTTTTTTGTTTTCTTATGACTGTCTCCAATTTATAGATAAAGCCGGTCTTAGTAATAATTAACAATGAAAACACGCACAAATTCTCTTTTATTATTCCTTCAGTAATTTATTTACTTTGGATATGGAAATTATTTTTTTCTTAAAATTGACATGCCTTATCTAACTTGCTTGCTAGAGAAAGGGGGGGGGGGGTTCAAGATTAGAATTTACGAATGCCTAAAGAAGCATTTATTTCTCAACTTCCATCTAAGTTATGGCAGCCGAACCCCTTAACGTAGCTCGTGGGGTTTGTGTCGTCATTGGACTTTTAGTACGCAAGTTTCGTGGTTCAAAGGAATAGTGGTGCACATTTTATTTGTAACGTCACAACGCTTACTACGCGACGTTGTCTGGATTACATTGCCGCCAATTTAAAAGAAACTTTCTATTCATTGTATATCGGGAAGAACCACACTAAATTATAACACAAACGAAACTATCTTTAGCTGAAAATTAGTAGACGTTAAATGAAACTATTTTAAAATAAAATCGTACAAAAAGCGAAATACATGCCACGGACAAGAGTGTCAATCGGCCTGTTCAATATATCTCGATGATTAAAAAAGAAAAAGACGATAATCTTTATTCATGGATCGTAATTTCTTTTTTTAGCTCACCTGAGCCAAAGGCTCTAGTGAGCTATTGTCCGGCGTCCGTCGTCTGTCGTGTGTCGTCTGTCGTCTGTCTGTCGTAAACTTTTCACATTTTCAACTTCTTCTCAAGAATGGCTTAAGGGATTTTGATGAAACTTGGTAGGTATAAAGTACTAATGATCCCCTACAAGTGTTGTTGTTTTTCGTCCGGATTTCTCAATTGGTGGCGCCACCACAGGCAAAAGTAGGTCACGGGGGGTACCCTCCCTTGACAAACTTCTTCTTCAGAACAGAAGCACGTATCGACAAACCGAAAGCATCAGGATGATCTACAGAGATGTCTTTAGAAGTGTTGTTATTTTTGGTTCCACTCCGAAGTCAAATTTTTGACGCTTTTTTGACGTCTCTTCGGACTTAGTCAGAAATGCAAATTTTTGCACTATTTCTTTAAATAACTCAATAAGTGTATGATTTTACACACTCATTTACTACATATTTATCATATATAACTTACTTAATGCTTTGATATGTATTTTATGCTTAAATTTTATTTTTTTTAATTTTTTATGAATTTTTTTCTTATGTAAAAAGGAAGGGGGGGGGGGGGGGGGATTTTCATACATTTTCTGCTTCTTTTCTATAACCACTCTTCAGATTGTCATGACATTTTGTAGGTATGAGGTACTCATGCATGGTACCCTTCAAGTGAAAGAATTTTGTCAAGATATCCACTTTTGGATTTTTAAGGAATATTTTTTAAGATTGTACATAGGTATAATGTATGTTTTCCATGCCCAATGGACCAATGGGAAGTGGCTCCAAACCCCGGCAGGACCCCAACAAATTTTTTCCCTTATTAGCTCACCTGAGCCAAAGGCTCTAGTGAGCTATTGTCATAGCGATCCGTCCGTCGTCCGTTGTCTGTCGTGTGTCGTGTGTCGTCTGTCGTCTGTCTGTCGTAAACTTTTCACATTTTCAACTTCTTCTCAAGAATGGCTTAAGGGATTTTGATGAAACTTGGTAGGTATAAAGTACTAATGATCCCCTACAAGTGTTGTTGTTTTTCGTCCGGATCCCTCAACTGGTGGCGCCACCACAGGCAAAAGTAGGTCACGGGGGGTACCCTCCCTTGACAAACTTCTTCTTCAGAACAGAAGCACGTATCGACAAACCGAAAGCATCAGGATGATCTACAGAGATGTCTTTAGAAGTGTTGTTATTTTTGGTTCCACTCCGAAGTCAAATTTTTGACGCTTTTTTGACGTCTCTTTGGACTTAGTCAGAAATGCAAATTTTTGCACTATTTCTTTAAATAACTCAATAAGTGTATGATTTTACACTCTCATTTACTGCATATTTATCATATATAACTTACTTAATGCTTTGATATGTATTTTATGCTTAAATTTTTAATTTTTTTATGAATTTTTTTCTTATGTAAAAAGGAAGGGGGGGGGGGTTGATTTTCATACATTTTCTGCTTCTTTTCTATAACCACTCTTCAGATTGTCATGACATTTTGTAGGTATGAGGTTCTCATGCATGGTACCCTTCAAGTGAAAGAATTTTGTCAAGATATCCACTTTTGGATTTTTAAGGAATACTTTTTAAGATTGTACATAGGTATATTGTATGTTTTCTTACCAAAAATAGGAGAAAAATTCTCAAATCGCTCCTGGTTAAACACATTGATACTACTTTTGAATGAAGAAATTTTATTTGAATCACAAAAAAAAAAAAAAAAATGCCGTAAAAATTAAAAATACATAACTTTTTTAATATTTTTTCAAAGCCATGCACCTGGTTCCGGACCGGAATTATTCGAATTTTATGATCTGAGGACCCATTTTCACACGTATTCTTCCACACATGTAGATGTCTCACACACTTTAAAACTATATTCAAAATTTTATTTCATCTATCTAGTAAATAATCACGGGAAGACAATTCAAGATAAACATTGTGTGTATTTTCCACCAATTGTTGAAAATAATAAGAAAATAATCGGAACTATTTGACTGGACAATGACCTAGATATGCATTAATTCATCTTCGTCCCCTAGGCGCTTCATTGCAATACAAACCGCAAAGTAGTACTGCGATACATTTCAGGAGATACAGTGCAAACGGAATAGATTTTTATACTTGGAACACTTTCATAATGGTTATCATTCATGTACTTGGAACACTTGCATATACTTGTTATCATGTATAAAGTTTGCTCGAATTTCCTCTGTCTTAGACTCTCTTAGATGAAGTAATTTACGGACTGATTTCTTGAAGAAACGTCTAATGAGTAATCTCTTCCTCTGGATTTTGAGAATGCATAGGACATTTAATATCTGAAATTCTTGAAAATAAATAATTCCGTTCAGAGTTCCTGAAATCTTCCAATGAAATGTTGGACCACAGAAGCTGTTGTTTTAATAGAGAAAATAAATTATTATTCACAACCTTAAGCCACTGTGTTCGTCATCTTGTATGTATAATATTTCTAAGAGGAACACAGAGGCCTGAGGTTGTGAATAATAAAACATTTTCTCTCATAAAACGACAGGATCCTGTGTTAAGACATTTGGGAATTTTTATCTGTTCAAATAATAGATACATAATGAGTTTTTATCAGACCAAATAACTTCTTGTCGGCAAATCCAATGCAACCGATACATTTCATGAACTCTCTCTGCTAACAACTTGCCCGTGTAACAGACCTATGATGAGGTAAAACAATTAGTTAACAGTAAATAACGATGTCGTAGGTCTGCTAGTTGGACAAGCTTAACAATTTCATGGGCCTTTTAATTTGTTTCAAACTGCGAAACCTTAGAGAAACCACTTGAGTTGTTGAACAGCGTATGCTGAAATGCGACGCTCCTTCTCGCCTGTTGAAATATGCATAGGCAAGAAGCGTCGCATTTCAGCATATTTACTTAAAATTATTTGTTCAAGTGGCTTCACTGGGTCATGAGGTTTGATACAACATACACTGCTTTTTTGGAAAACAAACAAACTGGCACAATTTCTGCACAACTCACTTGAATTGATGAATATTGGATCAAAACGATTTTAACTGTACGTTTCATGTATTTGAGATGAAATCAATACTATTCAAAAGCATAATTCATAGATTTCAGTGAATAAAGGCAAACCCGAAAAATCTTAGTTTTTTATGCCCCTGGAATAAAAGATTCGGGAGCATAAAGTTTTTGGCCTGTCCGTCTGTCTGTTTGTCTGTCTGTTTTCCAAAAACTTTAACATTGGGCATAACTTTTTAATGGAAGCTGGTGATAGAGGTTTCATATTTCACATGTGTATTTACCAAAATTTTTGACCTCATGACCATAACCTTGACCTTTCACGTACTTCTCAAAAACTTTAACATTGGGCATAACTATTGAATGGTTATAGTGATAGGGCTTTCATATTGTACATGTGTATTCCTTGTGACAAGATCTTTCCATTGATACCAATATTACGCTGACCCTGACCTCTCACATACTTAACAGAAAATGGTGTTTATACTAACAAAGATGCCGCCGGGGGCATTCTCGTTTCACAAACACAGGCTTTATAATTTCTGGCATGCTAGCTATCAATAATGAAAGGTTTTGTGTTCAATTTTAAATAAACTTAATTTGTGAAATCATTTCATTGTTTTATTCTTTTTCTGCTGCACATTTATGTGGAATTTTACAATATGATTTTATTTTTGATGTTGCATAATTGAACTATACTAGCTGGGCATATGACGTTGGACCACTTTATCCGTTTTTTTTTTTCAAATCAGTGAACAAGTTATTGTTTTGAAATGTGACTATTTTTTTCTTTTTTGTACCTTTAAAGGTTGTCTGAAAAAAAACACTTCTCTGCATCCGGCAAAAATCTTTTTAGAAAGGTTGTGGGCTAAAATCCTGGTACTGGCACTATCAGTATTCAATGTCAGTATGTCAGTTAGAGCGTGCATGGGTATCAGGTGAGCGTTGTGCCCCCTGGGGCTCTTGTTTAAATAAGACAAGCTATAGCTAGTTTGACTTTGTGTACTTATTTTCATACTTCGAATTAACTTGGCCACATACGCTATCAAATATACGCTGAATTTATTTTTAAGATGTTGACTTTTTGTGTCGCCTGCGAAGCACAGCGACACTTAGGGATCACTTTGTCTGTTGTTCGTCTGTCCGTCCATCCGTCTGTCCGTCTGTCTGTCACACTTGGGTGTCACACCCCATAACTTTTGATTGGTAAGTGATAGGGCTTTGATATTTCACATGTGTATTCCTTGTGACAAGACCTTTATACACATATCATAATTTTTGACCTTTTGACCTTGACCTAGATATTTGACCTACTTTTCTAAAAATCTAATATTGGCTATATCTCTTGATTGATTAGTGATAGGGCTTTGATATTTCACATGTGTATTCCTTGTGATTAGACCTTTCTACACATATAATGTTTGACCTTGTGACCTTGATCTAGATATTTGACCTACTTTTCTAAAAATCTAATATTGGTTATATCTCTTGATTGGCAAGTGATAGGGCTTTGATATTTCACATGTGTAATCTTTGTGACAAGACCTTTCTACGCAAACCATATTTTTTGACCTCGTGACCTTGACCTAGATATTTGACCTACTTTTCAAAAAATCTAAGATTGGCTATATCTTTTGATTGGTAAGTGATAGGGCTTTGATATTTCACATGTGTATTTCTTGTGACAAGCCCTTTTTTCACATACTATATTTTTAACCTTATGACCCGCGGGGCATTCGTGTTCACAAACAGAGGCTTTATTATTTTCTGGCATACTAGCTATTAATAATGAAAGGTTTGGTGTTCAATTTTAAATAAACTTAATTTATGAAATCATTTCATTGTTTTATTCTGTTTCTGTTGCACATTAATGTGGAATTTTACAAAATGATTTTATTTTTGATGTTGCATAATCGAACTATACTAGCTGGGCATATGACTTTGGATCGCATAATCCATCTTTTCAAATCAGTAAAAAAGTTGTTGTTTTGAAATGTGACTATTTTCTCTTGTTTGTACTTTTAAAGGTTGTCTGAAAAAAAACTTGTCTGCATCCGGCAAAAATCTTGTTAGAAAGGTTGTGGGCTAAAATCCTGGTACTGGCACTATCAGTATTCAATGTCAGTATGTCAATTAGAGCGTGCATGGGTATCAGGTGAGCGTTGTGCCCCCTGGGGCTCTTGTTTTCTTTTTTGTACTTTTAAAGGTTGTCTGAAAAAAAAGCACTTCTCTGCATCCAGCAAAAATCTTCTTAGAAAGGTTGTTGGCTAAAATCCTGGTACTGGCACTATCAGTATTCAATGTCAGTATGTCAATTAGAGCGTGCATGGGTATCAGGTGAGCGTTGTGCTCCCCTGGGGCTCTTGTTTACTTTATAATTCTGTACAATTTTGCACTTTTCAGTTTTTTTTTTACATGATTGGCTAAGAAAATTCAGCCCCCCCCCCTGCATACAAGCACTCACACTGATATAAAACTTTGATTGAAATAATAGCAAGGATCAGTCTCTGTGAAGCACAAGAGCTTTGAAAATTTGATTATAAATCCTGTCGTTATCACTATATACCTCATTGGGCTTTTCATATTTTTTTTTTATAAAAGTGATGAGCATTAGCTCTTTGGTCGAATTAGGACGATCCAACATTTTTAGCTCAAGTGAGCTATTGTCATAGCGCACCGTCCGTCATCCGTTGTAAACTTTTCAACATTTTCGACTTCTTCTCCAGAACCACTGAACAGATTTTCACGAAACTTGGTAGGAATGAAGTACTCATGGTCCCCTACTGTACAAGTGTTGTTGTTTTTCGTCCGGATCCATCAATAGGTGGCGCCACCACAGGCAAAAGTAGGTCACAGGGGGTACCCTCCTTTGACAAACTTCTTCTTCAGAACGGAAGCACGTATTGACAAACCGAAAGCATCAGGATGATCTAGAGAGATGTCTTAAGAAGTGTTGTTATTATTGGTTCCTCTCGAAAGTCAAATTTTTGGCGCGTTTTTGACGCCTTTTCGGACTTTTCAGAAATGCACATTTTTGCACTATTTCTTTAAATAACTGAATAAGTGTATGATTTTACACATTCATTTACTGCATATTTATCACATTTAAGTTACTGAATGAAATATCTAGGTCAAGGTCATGAGGTCAAAAATTATGGTATGTGTAGAAAGGTCTTGTCACAAGGAATACACTTGCCAGTCAAAAGATATAGCCAATCTTAGATTTTTTGAAAAGTAGGTCAAATATCTAGGTCAAGGTCACCAGGTCAAAAATTATGGTATTCAACTTCTTCTCCAGAACCACTGAACATATATGCATGAAACTTGGTAGGAATGAAGTACTCATGGTCCCCTACAAGTGTTCGATTTTTTGAAAAGTAGGTCAAATATCTAGGTCAAGGTCACCAGGTCAAAAATTATGGTATCACTTACCAATCAAAAGTTATGGGGTATGACACCCAAGTGTGACAGACAGACGAACAGACAGACAGACGGACAGACATTCCATAATTTTTGACCTAGTGACCTTACTCTTGATTTTTGACCTACTTTCAATTAAAAAAAAAAAAAATCCGCTTCGCAGGCGACACAAGCATTCCTTGGATTGCTATTTTCAACATTTTTGACTTCTCCTCTGAAACAGCTGTACAGAATTTCACAAAACTCAGTGAAACCGAAACCTCGTTAGTCTGACGGACACGACCGGTAAAAATCTGCTCGGACCGATGGAAATGTTGTAATTGTCGGTCCGAATGACCAGAAATATTTTCTCGAAAAGTAATTTTAAAAGCCAAAATAAAAAACTTTCCGTGAAAGTATAAATTTTTCAGCTGTTTCACTTTCTTTTCTACGAACCTCGGAAGATAATAGGTCATGTCATGCGGTCATGACTCAGTGATTAATCCAGTGATTTGGAAGGCTACACGCCCTCGAATATATAGTCCCATTATGATCAAAAATTGCCTACAAAATTGGCAACTCACTGCGCCCTGTTGCGCATTATTCTACGGTGAACATTTTTATACGCCCGTCATTTGACGGGTCGTATTATGGTATGGCGTAGTCTGTCCGTCTATTCGTCCGCCTATGGAACGCAATAACTTGATTATGCGTCAACGGATTTTCACGAAATTCATACATTATGATTGGGCTGTGGAGAGGAAGCCGCCTTTCGATTTTCAGGTTAATCCGATTTGTCGTTACAGAGTTATGGGACTTAGATTTTTAAAATACAGTGAAAATATACTAAAATAGTTAAAAATTGTTTAAAAATCTATTTTTGGTTGAAATGTTCTGAAATTTTGTATACTTCAAGTAGAAAGGATGTTCTTTGACATATGTAACGGGTTTTTAATTTTGTTGTCGCATAATCGAGATATTGTGTGTAATGGGAAGGGGGGGGGTTATATGCACATACATGTTAAGCTAAAGGCAAAATATAGGCGCATGGAACACAATAACTTGAATAAGCGTCAACAGATTTTCATGATATTCATACATCATGTTTGGATTGTGGAGAGGAAGCAGGTTCATTCGATTTGTCGTTACAGAGTTATGGGACTAAGATATTTTAAAATACAGTGAAAATATACTAAAATAGTTAAAAATTGTTTAAAAATCTGACTTTTTGTGACTTTTTGTACTTTTACGAATCGTCAATCAAAGATATTTTTTCTTCAAAGTTTAATTCTTTTTTTTTTGCCTTTTATGAGATGGATATGCATTATCAACATTATTTCTTTTTCTCGGCGTAATCGCCATGATAAACATGTACACTGAATAAGTTTAAATTATTTGTTATAAAAAATACGTTGCCGAAGGTATAATTACTGTTGACCAAATCACACCTGAGTAGATGTTATACAAGGCCGGTATACAGGTGATCAATTAACCCTAATTAGTGTGATCGGTA
The DNA here is from genome assembly GCA_033119305.1 of Pinctada imbricata. NCBI lineage: Eukaryota > Metazoa > Mollusca > Bivalvia > Pterioida > Pteriidae > Pinctada > Pinctada imbricata. The sequence continues at coordinate 39,252,122 of VSWD01000009.1, read as the reverse complement.
CCCTAATTGACGGCCGGAGTACGGAATAGACAAGATACGGAATACACAGAAGATTTTACTATTAAACGTTACAGAGAATCAATCGGGACCGTAAGAAAGAACCGATGTAGACAAGATTCCGGAATACAGAAGATCCGGTTTTCACAAAATATACTGTACATGTTAATCTAACGGCATAATATAGGTGCATGGAACGCAATAACTTGAATATGCGTCAACAGATTTTCATGATATTCATACATTATGTTTGGATTGTTGAGAGGAAGCTGCCTTTCGATTTTCAGGTTCATTCGATTTGTTGTTACAGAGTTATGGGACTTAGATATTTTAAAATACATTGAAAATATACTAAAATAGTTAAAAATTATTTAAAAATCTATTTTTGATCGAAATGTTTTGAAATTTTGTATACTTAAGGTAGAAAGGATGCTCTTTAACAGATGGAACGGGTTTTAAAAATTTTTTGGTTGCATAACCGAGATATTATGCAGGGATTAATCTACCTCTGCGTCCTGCGTCTCTGACACATAGAAATGGCCCAGGACCCATTGATTTCCGATCGCTGCGTCCCACCGTGCGCATTATTCACTTTCGTAAATGCGTCAGTTTTAGATCAAATTTACATAAAACTTTCAAAGTCGAGAAAGTGTAATAGCTGTAAATGTCTCGTATTTATAATCGATCTGACATATTTTGACCACTCTTTTAAACCTAACAATAGGTTGACCATGTCCGTGGTATTGTTTTCGGTGTGAAAGTTATATGCAGTCACGATGCGAGTCTAACTTCATTCGGATTCAAAAGTAATATATATATATACAATATGTTTATGAAAAATTCTTCCATGACCATGACGATAAACCTTGCAGGACATTATTAATCAATCAATTGAAATAGTTTTCTTCTCTGTCTTCGTATACGTACTGTCTATAATTGGTTTGTTTGGATAGCATTATAATATACTACATTGTACCTATAATTTGATGACATAATTCTGACTGTTTACATTGTTTCTTGGGACGGATTAATTTTCGCTTGGACCCATTGTTTTGGCTCGGGACCCATTGGCCAAACTTCATCGGGTCCACGGGATCCATTTAGATCAAATTGTAGATTAATCTCTGATTATGTGTAATGGAATGCAATAACTTGAATATCCGTCAACGGATGTACATATTTCTACATTTTGATAACTTTGAAGAAGTCGCCTTTCTATTTTCAGGTTTATCCCATTTGTCGTTACGGAGTTATGGGACTTCTATATTTTAAATACAATGAAAAAATATACTAAAATAGTTAAAAATTCTTTAAAAATCTATATCTGGTCAAAATTTTTTGAAATTTTGTATACTTCAAGTAGAAAGGATGTTCTTTCACATTTGTAACGGATTCTTATACTGTATAAGTAGAATCATTCGCTGGTACTTTCTTTCGCGGTTTAAGAAGAGTAAACCATTTCGCGTGGACAATGATTCGCGGATCCGCCCCTCATCTATTAGGGCTGGGACGATACTCCGATTCATCGATGCATCGCGATATTTTATTTCGCGATCCAAGTATCGATACACCCCCGACGATACCTAAGTTAAAATCAACATGAAAATACGTGTTTGAATTTTCCCGATTTTGTACTCAAGTTTAAATCCAACTTTCTTCAGTTAACATATAGATATAAACTATACAGTGATTGGGAAGGCCATGCACCCTGCGACATAGTCCCATTCCGATCAAAAACAGCCAATAAAATCGGCAACTCGCAGCGCCGTGGTGCACATTATTCTACGTTGTCCATGTTTGGTTTTCAAATCTATCTAAAAGTTCTGTATTCGTAGTTACGTTGTAACGTATATGTCTATACCAGTACCAGTTACGTGTGGATCACAGCTTACTGTACATGGCCATTCAGAAGCACAAAATTCTTCTGTTCACTGACAGTATTGCTCAACTCACCTGAAAGATTCTTTACTATAATGATACAATATTGATTTTTCTCTGACTTTCAGAATTCTTTTTTAATCCTCTACCTGCGCCTGAGATTTAAATCTCTAACGTCCACTTACGTATATCTTAGCGACGTAAAGGTGTATGCGTTCGTCCATAAAATTATGTTATTTTAAGTGGTCATTTGGTTCAGATTGAAGTAATATTTGTACAGAAAGGTCAATTGCATTCAACCCTCCCCCCCTTCCCTAATTTCAACAAGCTGCCCATACTTGGACACGAAAAATACAGGATAGGTGACTGATCATGAAAGTTTGATCTTGGCTGTTCTGTGATATATGCACTGTAAATTATTCAGTGGAAATGGCAAAGTTGGGAATTTCACGACAAAAAATGTGCTAGCATCTGATGTATTATACATACATTGTATGCAAAGCTTTTCGAAAATTGATCATTTTGGAATGGCCCTTTCGTTAAAAAAGATGGCCCATTGATTTCGAGAATGGCACTTTGAAGTCCAAGTGGAAGGGGTCATAGTCCAATTGAGAAAGATCACCATAAACATGACAAAATTATTAGAACCATTGATTTTTAATATGATTTTTCCAATGACTTAGAACTTATTGTTTACTAAATAGTAAGTAGACTAAATTGCCTTTGAGTAGATTGTAGTAAACTGATTATAGCCGGTAAAATTGCATTGGATACAGAAACCGATTTTTAAATGATTATCGATTATGATTCTGAACCGATTTCACGTGATGCACATGTCCGTCTGTGCGTCTGTCCCACCTTTCGTTTCCGGACATTTATTTAAAGGAAAACTGTTAAAGATAATCAATTTAACAAAGATGCCACTGGGGGCATTCATGTTTCACCGGCTTTATTATGAAATTGCCATTTTACTATCAAAAACCTGCACGTCTAACAAGGTCTTCTGACAAGTCTTATTAAGGCCTTTATTAAAGTCTGAGATCCTTTCTACAAACTAAGCCATTGGCATTGGGCTAGTGAATTTTCTTGAAGACTTAAAGTATTACAATCTATTGCAATAGTATTAGAATGTATAAAATTGATATAAAAATGTGCATAAATCAATAAATCTCACACAAGAGTACTTTTTGTTGCAAAAATTACAACTACAGTTTACTCTTGTTTACTCAAACTCGGATAACTCGAATTTCCGCTTACCTCGAACTATCTTTAAAAGTCCCGTTTCTCTTCCATTGGTTTCTATGCATTTTTACTCCTGATAACTTGAATTCCGATAACTCGAACTTTTCGTTATGTCGAACTATTTTTTAGGTCCCATAAGTCATTGTACATTGAAAATTCACCTCGATAAGTCGAACCACAAATAGATTTTAATTCTTAAACAAAAATTGATTTATTATAAGGAGATCGAAGGACAGATAATTGATACTTACTTGCTATGGAGTTGCATTATATATATTAAAGGTAGCTTGATTCTTAAAAGAAGACAACACAAACCTTTGTAAACGATGATAGAGAAAGGGACATCAGCCTTATTCAAAATCGATTGCTAGTCATGTACTCAGTATGTTGAACTCCTGATAAGTCGAACTTTTTCTGATGGTCCCTTGAAGTTCGACTTATCAAGATTAGACTGTATTTGTAATCAACAGAATGGGAACTCTCTAATTTTAAAGTGATGAGTACATTCTTTCCTGTTTAACATTCATATACAAATATTTATTTTTGGAAAAAAAAGATGGAAGAAATTCAACCTGATTGAACCCTTTTAATTATTTATTTTCTGACCATCAAACTAATTTATTTTAGTGTACCAATACTATCGGCAATAGTTATTGCTTTTTGAATTTGCTATTCATGCATTGCTATTGGAAGGATCACTATAGCAATATGATGATGTTGATTGTCCGATGTTTTGTTACACCCCTATCAAATTGTCTTCATCATATTGTAAATGAATAGAGTGATACTCATTCGCCTCTAATAAATCAATATAAATATTGTAGGATGAGTGCAGCAGTAGAAAAATTTTTCTACCAGTTGGAGCACATGCTGCTTTCTAAGCATAGATGTGGCAAATACAAAGAAGGAATGTTTCAAACACTTTTCTTGCATTTCTTAGAAATGTTCAACTTAAAGGCTATGTAAGTATTATAGAAATCAGTGTTTTTCTTTGCTGCCTTTTTGAACGATAATCGGCTATTTCCCCTTGTCAAATTCACTTAAATTTTCCCCAAAAATGGTCTCAATTCCCAATTTATTGTTTATCAAAATTGACAGCTAATCGATATCTTGTCCATAAAAATCTGACTGTATAATTTCCAGATTTTTATTTTGTTATCTGAATCTTACAGACGCTTAAGAATATAACTGTACTGTCATCTAGATGATCAGAATCACACAAGGCGAAGTACAACCTGAAAAGACTAAGGCCAAAAGATTCAAAAGGCCTGGTATAAATAAGTGATGTCTTTAAAAAACAAGTGTGTAATACTTGTAGTGACAACATGCTCCTCTGCTGGGATCAACCCGATGCTTGCTCTAAAGTTTTGGAAATAACTGATGAAATATTTGAATAATTTTTGCTGTAGAAAGGATTATGAAAAACTACAATTCGAAAGTCTTAGGCTAGATTCTCTATTGGTGACTGTATGTTGAAGTTCAATTTTTTGGGACTGGGGGGGGGGGGGGGGGGGGGGCAGGGCGTGTTGTGTTTGATTAGGTAAATGAATAATTTACTTCCATGATAATTCGGGCGATAAGAAGAGCATTATCAAATGTATATACATCCATGCATATCAAACCATGTCCCGGGTACTTATAGTATTCAGACACATTCACTTCGTCACGTGTTATTACCTTGGACTTTGATATTCATGGAAACGCTGGGAAAAGATATCCTTTTCTCCCATATACACAGAGTTGTACTTGTAAAAAGTGCAAAATGGCAAATCGACAATGACAATGACGTTTAGTCTTGATAAAGAGATGGTAGAAAGCATAGGAAAAGTACTATTTTTGACGTTTAATGCACATAAGTAGAAAAAATGATCGCAGAGTTTACGAAAAGTGCCGGATTGCCGGTGATCTCCGGTGGATTTTTCGTATGTCTGACAGTTTCTAGTTTCGAGCCGGACAAAATGTCCGATGATTTCTTGTTCCAAGTCCAAAATAATGACACACAATTTACAGTATTTTATTTGAAATAAAGACATTTGACACCGTTGCGCTATTTCGACTTTAGAATAAAAAATAACCACGGTGACCGTGTCACATCATTGATCATTGGTTGTGTGAAGTATTCAGTTGAACATGTTTAAAAGAATAACATTGTCCCGTAAAATCATCTATAGAAATGTACAATGATACTGATAGATATTTCAGTGAAATCAATGTGTGTCCCGTATACATGGTACATGTATAGCTTTCAGCATGACATCACGATAGAGTCATTTTACAATAACGGCTAATCTGCGAGTAATGAATGTACATTAGAATGCTTACGTGCACACTTTATTCACATTTTGGAAATGAATTCTTATGAATTTGTACCCCAGCCTGTACTAGTTGTCAATATAGACATACTGACCACATGCCGTTAGGTGTCACGGACATTTAACAATATTTGTGAGTACTACATCTAGTGATTTTTAGCTCACCTCCATGAAGTAGAGGGGGGCTTATGCTATCGCCCCATCGTCATCGTTGGCGTCCGCACTATAGGTTAAGCAAAACATGATAGTTCCATTCCCACCAAACTATAAGTCCCACATCAACCAAACTTGCATGGATGATGCATCTGAAGATGCTTACAACAATGCATGGTACGGAGGCTGCATCTGACCTACATTTCATGCTTGAGTGAGCAGGCTAGGTAAAATGGGACAGGTCCATTCCCACCTTACTATATGGCCTTTAACAACCAAACTTGCATGAATGATGCATCTGGGGATGCTCACTGCAGTACATGGTACGGAGGCTGCATCTAACCCACATTTCACACTTGAGTGAGCAGGTTAGGTAAAATGGGACAGGTCCATTCCCGCCTTACTATAAGTACTACACCAACCAAACTTGCATGGATAATGCATCTGAGGATGCTAACAATAATGCATGGTAGGGAGGCTACATCTGACCCATATTTCATGCTTGAGTGAGCAGGTTAGGTAAAATGGGACAGGTCCATTCCTGCCTTACTATAAGTCCTACACCAACCAAACTTGCATGGATGATGCATCTGAGGATGCTCACAATAATGCATGGTATGGAGGCTGCATCTGACCTACATTTCATGCTTGAGTGAGCAGGTTAGATAAAATGGGACAGGTCCATTCCCGCCTTACTATAAGTCCTACACCAACAAAACTTGCATGGATGATGCATCTGAGGATGCTCACAACAATGCATAGTACAGAGGCTGCATCTGACCTACATTTTATGCTTGAGTGAGCAGGTTAGGTAAAATGGGACAGGTCCATTCCTGCCTTACTTAAGTCCTACACCAACCGAACTTGAATGGATGATACATCTGAGTAGGCTTAGAACAATGCATGGTACGGAGGCTGCATCAGACCTATATTAAATGCTTGAGTGAGCAGGTAAGGCAAAATGTGACAGGTCCATTCCCGCCTTAGGATAAGTCTTATACCAACCAAACTTGCATGGATTATGCATCTGAGGATGCTTACAATAATGCATAGTACAGAGGCTGCATCTGACCCACATTTTATGCTTGAGTGAGCAGGTTAGGTAAAATTGGTCAGTCCATTCCCGCCTTGCTATAAGTCCTACACCAACCAAACTTGCATGAATGATGCATCTGAGGATGCTTACAACAGTGCATGGTACAGAGGCTGCATCTGACGTACATTTTATGCTTGAGTGAGCAGGTTTGGTAAAATGGGACAGGTCAATTCCCGCTTTACTATAAGTCCTACGCCAACCAAACTTACATGGATGATGCATCTTAGGATGCTTACAACAATAAATGGTACAGAGGCTGCATCTTACCAACATTTCATGCTTGAGTGAGCAGGTTAGGTAAAATGGGACAGGCCGGTTCCTGCCTTACTATAAGTCCTACATTTACCAAACTTGCTTGGATGATTCATCTGAGGATGCTTACAACAATGCATGGTACGGAGGCTGCATCTGACCTATATTTCATGCTTAAGTGAGCAGGTTAGGCAAAATGGGACAGGTCCATTCCCGCCTTACTATAAGTCTTATACAAACCAAACTTGCATTGATTATGCATCTGAGGATGCTTACAATAATGCATGGTACAGAGGCTGCATCTGACCTACATTTTATGCTTGAGTGCGCAGGTAAGGTAAAATGGGACAGGTCAATTCCCGCCTTACTATAAGTCATACACCAACAAAACTTGCATGGATGATGCATCTGAGGATGCTTACAATAATGCATGGTATAGAGGCTGTATCTTACCTACATTTCATGCTTGAGTGAGCAGGTTAGGTAAAATGGGACAGGTCGGTTCCCACCTTACTATAGAGTCCTACATTAACCAAACTTGCTTAGATGATGCATTTGAGGATGCTTACAACAATGCATGGTATAGAGGCTGCATCTGACCTACATTTCATGTTTGAGTGAGCAGGTTAGGTAAAATGGGACAGGTCCTTTCCCGCCTTACTATACGTCATACACCAACCAAACTTGCATGAATGATGCATCTGAGGATGCTTACAACAATGCATGGTACGGAGGCTGCGTCTGACCTACATTTCATGCTTGATTGACCAGGTTTATTAAAATGAGACAGGTCCATTCCTGCCTTACTATAAGTCCTACATCAACCAAACTTCAGTGGCTGATGCATCTAAGGATGTTTAATGCAATGTATGGTGAAGATGCTGCATCTGACCAACATTCCATGCTTGAGCAATCAGGTTAAGTAAAATTGGACAGGTCCATTTCTGGCCTATTGTAAGTCCTAGATCAATCAAAAAACTTGTGTGGGTGATGTATCTGAGGATGCTTACTGCAATGCACTGTACAGATGCTACATCTGACCTATATTTCATGCTTGAATGACCAGGTATGGTAAAATTAGAATCTTCATTTCCAGCCTTCTTTAATTTTTTTATCAACCAAACTTATGTGGATGATGCATCTGGAAATACTTTGTGCAATGTATGTACAGATGCTGGTCATGGGACATTGATGCCGTCAAGGTGAGCGCTGTCATCTCTGATGGCCCTATGTTTTTAAGTTTGTATACTTTTCTCTCTCAATTTATTTTCTATATACAAACAGCAAATTTGTAATAAATTATTTTGTATTTGTCCAGTAATGTTTAGCTTTTTTTCGGTGGATTTTAAGAAATTTAACAAAACTACAGGACAAATGTCCTGAGGATTTTTGGTCTAATTCGTAAACTCTGTAATTGACGTACTGTGTCGCTTCAATCTTGATCAAAAGATGGCAGAAAAGTATAGGAAACTTATTATCAGACATCAATCGCTTGGATGTGATAATTGACAACGTCACAAGGAAATCCATCCCTCTTGTCAGGGATTTGCTTTTGTTCATGACTTGGCAAGCCTCGTCATGGTACAAGCAAATTCTGGACATTCACAGTGGATTTCCTTGTCAATGCTCACACCCGGTGATAGATTCTATTAGTCTTAATCCTATAGGGTAAGATAACATTTTCACGTGCCTTTTGACATAAAGACAATTGTGACGTCATTCATGAATGCTGGGTGGGCCGATCAAAATATGAAAAAGAATGCATAAATTTTTATTTCAAGCGACATACTATAAAAATTATGTACAAAAAAAGTGATAGGGAATTATTGTCCCCCGCTTTCGCGAGCGCGAGGACATTAAAACCGGTTCGTCCGTCCGTCTGTCTGTCCGTCCGTCTGTCCGTCCGTCTGTCCGTCAGTCACAAAAACTTTAACCTTGTGCATAACTTTTGAATGGTAAGTGAACGGGCTTTGATATTTCACATGTGTATTCCTTGTGACAAGACCTTTCCATGGATACCAAAATTTTTGACCTTGTGACCTTGACCTTGGACTTTGACCTACTTATTAAAAACTTTAACCTTGACCATAACTTTTGAATGGAAAGTGATAGGGCTTTGATATTTCACATGTGTATTCCTTGTGACAAGACCTTTGCATGGATACCAAAATTTTTGACCTTGTGACCTTGACCTTGGACTTTGACCTACTTATTAAAAACTTTAACCTTGACCTTGACCATAACTTTTGAATGGAAAGTGATAGGGCTTTGATATTTCACATGTGTATTCCTTGTGACAAGACCTTTGCATGGATACCAAAATTTTTGACCTTGTGACCTTGACCTTGGACTTTGATCTACTAATTAAAAACTTTAACCTTGACCATAACTTTTGAATGAAAAGGGATAGGTCTTTGATATTTCACATGTGTATTCCTTGTGACAAGACCTTTCCATGGATACCAAAATTTTTGACCTTGTGACCTTGACCTTGGACTTTGACCTACTAATTAAAAACTTTAACCTTGACCATAACTTTTGAATGGAAAGTGATAGGGCTTTGATATTTCACATGTGTATTCCTTGTGACAAGACCTTTCCATGGATACCAAAATTTTTGACCTTTTGACCTTTACCTTGGACTTTGACCTACTTATTAAAAACTTTAACCTTGACCATAACTTTTGAATGGAAGGTGATAGGGCTTTGATATTTCACATGTGTATTCCTTGTGACAAGACCTTTGCATGGATACCAAAATTTTTGACCTTGTGATCTTGACCTTGGACTTTGACCTACTTATTAAAAACTTTAACCTTGACCTTGACTATAACTTTTGAATGGAAAGTGATAGGGCTTTGATATTTCACATGTGTATTCCTTGTGACAAGACCTTTGCATGGATACCAAAATTTGTGACCTTGTGACCTTGACCTTGGACTTTGACCTACTTATTAAAAACTTTAACCTTGACCATTACTTTTGAATGGTAAGTGATAGGGCTTTGATATTTCACATGTGTATTCCTTGTGACAAGACCTTTCCATGGATACCAAAATTTTTGACATTGTGACCTTGACCTTGGACTTTGACCTACTTATTAAAAACTTTAACCTTGACCATAACTTTTGAATGAAAAGTGATAGGGCTTTGATATTTCACATGTGTATTCCTTGTGACAAGACCTTTCCATGGATACCAAAATTTTTGACCTTGTGACCTTGACCTTGAACTTTGACCTACTTATTAAAAACTTGAACATTGATCATTACTTTTGAATGGTAAGTGATAGGGCTTTGATATTTCATATGTGTATTCCCTGTGACAAGACCTTTCCATGGATACAAAAATTTTTGACCTTGTGACCTTGACCTTGGACTTTGACCTACTTATTAAAAACTTTAACCTTGACCATAACTTTTGAATGGAAAGTGATAGGGCTTTGATATTTCACATGTGTATTCCTTGTGACAAGACCTTTGCATGGGTACCAAAATTTTTGACCTTGACCTTTGAGTTCGACCTACTTTTCAAAAAACTATAACCTTGTCCATAACTTTTTAATGGAAAATGATAGGGCTTTCACATTTCACATGTGTATTCCTTGTGATGAGACCTTTCTGTTGGTAATATCATTCTGACCTTGTGACCTTGTCCATGGAAGTTGACCAACATTTAAAAACTTCAACCTCGACCATAAGTTTTTGATGGTAATTTAAATCATAGGTCTTAAATATTTCACATGTGCATACCTTTTCATAAGCCCTGTCCCTTGGAAACAAAACACAAGTTTGGACCTTTTGACCTTTTCTTGGAGTTAATCTTTCATATTTAGAATGTTGATAATATATGAGATATATTATTAAAACTTAAGAATGGATGTCTGTAAGCATTTCTTTAAAGACAAACACCCAAAAGCAGGGGACCACAATTCCTTGAATTTGATTTTTTTCTACATTTGCAAGAGTTGTCTTTCTTACATCCTGATTGTATCTATAGATACTTTTGAACACGGAAATCTGAATCTGCCCTGGTTAAGTACAACTACATCTACAGCCATTATTATTATGCATTGTCAGTGTGGTAAGAGTGTGCATGGTTATCAGGTGAGCATTGTGCCCTATGGGGCTCTTGTTTTCCATTTCCAAATTTTTAAGATACTCCTTACTCATGTGTGTGATATTTTCAGAGGTTTTTCAAACATTGATCAGAAGAGTATCAAGATTAAGGATAGAAAGATTTCATCAACACCAGATCTCTTGATAATGGATTTTGGGAACCTGACAGAAGAAATTTCTGCTGTAGTGGAGGTCAGTAGTAAACATGTAGTAATTTTATGTTTATCATCCCCATTGATTTTCAGGGTCACAGATCAAAGTCACCTTAATAAGCCTGTAACAGGCATATTTTGTATCAAAAGTGGTATTCTACTTTGAATGTATATGATTATACCTCCTGCAAATGAAGTTTATAGGTATGTACTCGGACAAACTCAAATTACAAAGTATTGGTAGTTCCATAAAAATATATTGTCTCGTTTATCCATGAAACAGCGATTTATAGGCCCATATCAACAAGCCAGAGATTTAACACAGAACTAGTCTGCAACTTCCGCCGAAATTGAAAGTACAAATTCGTGACGTCAGATGTGTGTTTACACTACACATTCACACGATGACGTAATGTGAAACATAGTACATGTATCTCTTTGCATAGACTTATATCTGGATATAAGTCTATGCTCTTTGTTAGTCCCCTACCGGCAACGCCGAAGGGGACTCTTAGTTTCCTCTCGGTCTGTCTGTCAGTCTGTCCGTCTGTCCGTCTGTCCGAATATCAGTTTTCCGGACTTTTTTCTGCAACGGATGGAGATATTAAGATGAAATTTGATACACAGCTTGGTCTTGGATAGTTACAGAGCAAGTTTAACTTTCGTCACGCTTGACCTATTTTTCGAGGAGTTATGCCCCTTGATGACTTGGAAAATTCAGTTTTTGTCAGTTTTCCGGACTTTTTTCTGCAACGGATGGAGATATTAAGATGAAATTTGATATACAGCTTGGTCTTGGATAGTTACAGAGCAAGTTTAACTTTCGCCACGCTTGACCTATTTTTCGAGGAGTTATGCCCCTTGATGACTTGGAAAATTCAGTTTTTGTCAGTTTTCCGGACTTTTTTCTGCAACAGATGGAGATATTAAGATGAAATTTGATATACAGCTTTGTCTTGGATAGTTACAGAGCAAGTTTAACTTTCGTCACGCTTGACCTATTTTTCGAGGAGTTATGCCCCTTGATATCTTGGAAGATTCAGTTTTTTTTCAGTTTTCCGGACTTTTTCCTGCAACGGATGAAGATATTCAGATGAAATTTGATACACAGCTTGGTCTTGAATAGTTACAGAGCAAGTTTAACTTTCGTCACGCTTGACCTATTTTTCGAGGAGTTATGCCCCTTGATGACTTGGAAGATTCAGTTTTTTTCAGTTTTCCGGACTTTTTTCTGCAACGGATGAAGATATTCAGATGAAATTTGAGACACAGCTTGGTCTTGAATAGTTACAGAGCAAGTTTGACTTTTGTCACGCTTGACCTATTTTTCGAGGAGTTATGCCCCTTGATGACTTGGAAAATTCAGTTTTGGTCGGTTTTCCGGACTTTCTTCTGTAACAAATAGAGATATTCAAGTGAAATTTGATACCAAGCTTGGGTCTTGGATAGTTGCAGAGCAGGTTTCACTTTCCTCACACTTGACCAATTTTTTGAGGAGTAATGCCCCTTGATCATTTGCAAAATTTAGTTTTTGTCAGTTTTCCAGACTTTTTTACTGCAACAAATAGAGATATGCAAGTAAAATTTGATACTCAGCTTAGACTTGGATAGTTACAGAGCAAGTCTGACATTTGTCACGCTTGACCTATTTTTCCAGAAGTTATACCCCTTGATGACTTGCTCAATTCAGTTTTTGTCAGTTTTCCTGACTTTTTTCTGCAACAAATAAAACTCATATATGTTTAATTGAAGAGTAATTCATTGGCAGAGTTGCAGGACATAGATATATGCCACCGGTAGGGGACTATATTGCTCAGCGATCGTAACTAGTTTATATGGTACATTTATAATTATTTTTCGGTTTAACCATTTTCAAAGTAAATTAGACATCAGTGTTTTTTAGCTCACCTGAGCCAACTTTTCACATTTTAAACTTCTTCTCCAGAATGGCTGAAGGGATTTTGATGAAACTTGGTAGGTATGAAGTACTCATGGTCCCCTACAAGTGTTGTTGTTTTTCGTCCGGATCCGTCAACAGGTGGCGCCACCACAGCCAATAGTAGGTCACGGGGGGTACCCTCCTATGACAAACTTCTTCTTCAGAACCGAAGCATGTATCGACAAACCGAAAGCATCAGGATGATCTAGAGAGATGTCTTAAGAAGTGTTGTTATTTTTGGTTCCACTTCGAAGTCAAATTTTTGACGCGTTTTTGACGTCTTTTCGGACTTTGTCAGAAATGCACATTTTTGCACTATTTCTTTAAATAACTCAATAAGTGTATGATTTTACACACTCATTTACTGCATATTTATCATATTTAATTTACTTAATGCTTTGATATGTATTTTAGGCTTAAATTTTATTTTTTTGATTTTTTATGAATTTTTTTCTTATGTAAAAAGGAAGGGGGGGGGGGTGATTTTCATACATTTTCTGCTTCTTTTCTATAACCACTCTTCAGATTGTCATGACATTTTGTAGATATGAGGTACTCATGCATGGTACCCTACAAGTGAAAGAATTTTGTCAAGATATCCACTTTTAGATTTTTAAGGAATATTTTTGGCCTAGGACATCTTTGGCACGCATAAAAGCGAAAGAAAAAAGGGGGTCATGCATACCTTTTCTGCAAAATTCACTTGTTTAATGACCCCTCCTTCCGAATTGAAAATTTGCAAATTTTTATATATTTTCAAATCGATCTATTGATTACATAAAAGGTAAAATCATGTTCAAAACTCAATTTCTACAGACAGCAGGGAATCATACATTGATTTAATGTGCTATTTTTAAATTTTCAATGGTTATGACCAATGAGGTGACACCTTTTATTCAGCCCGGTTCACCAGTCAAAAGGGAAGGGATTCCCTGCTAAAATGATTAACTGTAGTTACACCTTCTAGGTCAGAGACAACCAAATCATTTTCCATAGGCCGTAATGTTAACGAAATGCCTTATAACGTCTATACTAACATTGCTGGCCATGCATGTTATATACCGATTTGTTCATTGATTCAAGCTTTATACGAAACTAAATTAAAAAATATAGCATGACCTGCTTTTTTTCGCACTATTTGCGTCACAAGGTACCCCGCAGAGAATTTTCAAATTTTCCCGCGCCCGTCCCCTTTAGCGGATGGGGAGCTAGGGCAATATCCGGGTATCGACATTTTAATTGCACTTATTTTTTACCTATATATATCATATTCAAACAATATACCAAAAGAAAATAGAATTGATAGCCAATCACATCTTCTGTCACATTTAAAATAACAGGCCCCCTCACCCTACAGGTTTTTCTCCAATCAGAGCCGGCCTTTTAGTGGTCTCTGACCTATAACTGTAACTGTAAACAAAGTCGCTGTACTTTAGATTTGATCCGTTTAATTCCTCCACAACCCTCTACTCGTACTGGGATACATTTCAGGAGATACAGTGCAAACGGAATAGATTTTTATTTAATGTGCATTATACTTGGAACACTTTCATAATGGTTATCATTCATGTACTTGGAACACTTGCATATACTTGTTATCATGTATAAAGTTTGCTCGAATTTCCTCTGTCTTAGACTCTCTTAGATGAAGTAATTTACGGACTGATTTCTTGAAGAAACGTCGAATGAGTAATCTCTTCCTCTGGATCATGAGGTTTGATACACCGTACGCTGCTTTTTGGAAAACAAATTGGCCCAATTTCTGCACAATTCACTTGAATTGATAAATATTGGATTAAAACTGTACGTTTCATGTATTTGAGATGAAATCAATACTATTCAAAAGCATTCTTAGATTTCAGTATACTTTAATATGAATAAAGGCAAAACCGAAAAATCTTTGTTTTTTATGCCCCTGGAATAAAAGATTCGGGAGCATATAGTTTTTGGCCTGTCCGTCTGTCTGTCTGTCTGTTTTTCGAAAAACTTTAACATTGGGCATAACTTTGAATGGAAGCTGGTGATAGTCTTAGAGGCTTCATATTTCACATGTGTATTCCTTGTGACAATACCTTTCCATTGATACCAAAATTTTGACCTCGTGACCATAACCTTGACCTTTGACGTACTTTTCAAAAACTTAAACATTGCGCATAACTTTTGATTGGTTAGTGATAGGGCTTTCATATTTTACATGTGTATTCCTTGTGACAAGATATTTCCATAGATACCAATATTACGCTGACCCTGACCTCTCACATACTTAACAGAAAATGGCGTTTATACTAACAAAGATGCCGCCGGGGGCATTCTCGTTTCACAAACACAGCCTGTCAGGCTTTATAATTTCTGGCATGCTAGCTATCAATAATGAAAGGTATGGTCGTTCAGTTTTAAATAAACTTAATTTATGAAATCATTTCATTGTTTTATTCTTTTTCTGCTGCGCATTAAAGTGGGATTTTACAATATGATTTTATTTTTGATGTTGCATAATTGAACTATACTAGTTGGGCATATGACTTAAAAAAAGTTATTGTTTTGAAATGTGACTATTTTTTTAAAGGTTGTCTGAAAAAAAAAACTTCTCTGCATCCGGCAAAAATCTTTTTAGAAAGGTTGTGGGCTAAAATCCCGGTATTGGCACTATCAGTATTCAATAGCAGTATGTCAATTAGAGCGTGCATGGGTATCAGGTGAGCGTTGTGCCCCTTGGGGCTCTTGTTTTAAAAAGACCTGTACAATTTCATTGTCGGATCCATCCAGGTGGAGTGGGGGGGGGGGGGGGGGGGGTTCTTCCCCATTCCTGGTAAGACTTATATGACCACGGAAAATATTAAATAATGAAGGGAGGGTGAGAGATCGAAATTTTATAGGATATGAAATCCCAAGTAAAGCCTATCGATCCTAGCTGTCTAGATGGGATCTCAAATTGATATTCTAATCAGCTTATAAATAGCTAGGATTGAGGGGGGGGGGCGCAACTGTATTAGGAAGAGGGTGAAAAATGAAAATTAATGTCCTTTAATTGACGACACATTTTTTAGCCGTTTCAGATAATATGAAATTTATTTTCTGAAGTTATATAAAGTTGTGAAGGTAAAAAAAATTTAAATGATTAGGGTCGACAAAAAAATAAATGATATGACCTCAGTGGAAAATTGTCTGTTAGCTACGTTCAGGATTCCTGTGTTGCCCAGAACAATAAGAAAATAGATATCCGGAATACATATACAAGTATTTGATATGGTATCTTGTTTATGATTATCAACTATATTTTTTCCCGAAATTCAGTCGCGACTCCTTCCGCAGTTAAAATGTACGTCCCCACCCCAATCTATCGAAAATTTTGTAAACATGTAACAGGTTATGCTCTGCATATTGAAAACTGAAGTTCTTGCGTATTTCGATGTTCCAAACGGATCAGTTTCAAACCAGGTTTCGTCATAAGCATGTCAAAGACGGAACGTAGTACTTAGGACACCGTTCATTAATAATTCTCGTAAAAGGGGAAAGAAGTCGAACTCATCAGTTGGACAATTTCCAGGGCAGGGAAGGCCATGCGACATAGTCCCAAACCAATAAAAAATGGCACGTTAAATCGGCAACTCGCTGCGCCCTAGTACACATTATTCTACGGTGACTGTGTCTATTTTCGGCTTTTAAATTAATCTCTCGTATTTACGTTGTTTACGTAGGCATCTGCTCTTTACTATTATGATACAATATTGATTTTTCTCCAACATGCTCTGCGCCTTATTTAAATCTCCAACGTCCAATTATGTATCTTAAATTTACGTACAGGTACTTGTGTATGCGTTCGTCCGTAAAATTATCATGTCATTTTAACTTAAGTGGTCAGTCAATGGGTAAATTTGTTTTTGCAGACACGACACTGTCATTTTATTTTCGATCTGGTGGGCATAAATTGCATAGAAAATCCTTGGGACAAAAAAAAAAGATTCGATGTTGATGTGTGCGAGATTTCTCACATCCAATGAGTTAAAGAAGATCCTGACGAAAATCTCAACAGCACTCACAATAGAGCACCAAATTGAACATCGATGGACCCCTAGCAAGCTAGAGGTGGGACCAGGTGCCCGGGAGGAGTAAGCATCCCCTGTTGGCTAGCCGCACCCGCCGTCGATGATCATGCACGAAAATGAACAAATTATATAAAATACATGCACTGTCTGAGGTTATTTCTATATAGAAAGTGCTATGGCGACCATGTCAGGGAAAATATTCCAAACACTTACTGTCAAACCCCCTCGCGGGGAACTTTTTTACGAGCTCCACACGGCAAAGGGCATAAGTGTGACACAAATGAGTTAAAGAAGTAAAATCAATGCGATTTTTAAAAAAAAGATGCGAGAATCTCGCAAAAATCGCGCCCCAAAATGATCCCTGCCGGTTTGATGAAACATTTGATGGACATTTATTTGTTTACATTCAATAAAAAAAATTTTTTCGGCACTTGGGACCTGTATATATGTAAACAAAATTTAGCTTGTATCTTTCCTTCTTTCTTTCTTTTTTCCCGCTCACAAAAATAAGTACATTGAACATGTCGATGACTTATATTTTTACATTTAATTCTCACCGATATTTCACAGACATAATTTCTTTCTCTTTTAACATGTACATGTACATGGCATGCTTTTTCCAATGTAAGGAAGGTAATATTTATTGAAGTACGTACACGTGTGTCGACTGGAAGTGGGGAGGTACAATATACAGTTAAAGTATACCATTGAGGGAGTTTGCACGATTCTGGTTCCCCGAGACCAGACCTATTTCCCGAGGCGAAGCCGAGGGAAATAGGTCTGGTCGAGGGGAACCAGAATCGTGCTAACTCCCTCAATGGTATACTTTAAATGTTTTATTATACCGAAACAAACATTATACTGAAACAAACATATCTCTTAGGTATACCGAAACAAACATTATACTGAAACAAACATATCTCTTAGGTTCACATGGTTCCAATGGAAATTCTAATGATTTTGCCTTGCCTTCTCGACTGAATGACTGAGTTACGGAAAATATTAATTTTTGATGATAAGATAAACAGAAACATCATTTATCATACTCATATACATGTTTAATTTTTGATTGTTTTATTTTATTGCGGATTAATTTATGTGCTAAGCGGATAGGAGGCGGATTACTCTGCTCGCGTATCAATAGTGTCATCCGATCAACCTTCAACGGCGCTGATTGGCTGATACTGACACACCCCCAAAGAAGCTCTGCCCCATTTTGAGACTAACTCCCTAGGGAAATAGTCTTCTCAACTAACGCACTCCTTTGCAGGGAAATAGTCTTATCAGGCGATATTCAGGGATATAGTTAAATTCAATGCGTCTCTTTTTATAAAGGAAAAAATCAGTAGAGGTATAATAAATGTCAACAAAGGCGGGTGGTATCACTGGCTGAACGGGAGGGAGTCAGATTACCGGGGAAATTATAGAATTTTGTAAATAGGATACCATCTACAAGCGTGATCTAGACGGTTAGGACGTCATGACCCCTTGGATTCGCCAAAAATGCAGATTTTTTCTTTGTTTTACTAGTACATGTAGTATGTTTTTTATGCCCCCGGAATCAAAGATTCGGGGGCATATAGTTTTTGGCCTGTCCGTCTGTTTGTCTGTTTATCTGTTTGTCTGTTTGTCTGTTTGTCCGAAAAACTTTAACATTGGACATAACTTTTGAATGGGAAGTGATAGGGCTTTCATATTTCACATGTGTATTCCTTGTGACAAGACCTTTCCATTGATACCAAAATTTTTGACCTCGTGACCTTGACCTTGACCTTTGACCTACTTTTCAAAAACTTTAACATTGGGCATAACTTTTGAATGGTAAATGATAGGGCTTTCATATTTCACATGTGTATTCGTTGTGACAAGACCTTTCCATTGATACCAAAATTTTTGACCTCGTGACCTTGACCTTGACCTTTGACCTACTTTTCAAAAAACTTTAACATTGGGCATAACTTTTGAATGGTAAGTGATAGGGCTTTCATAATTCACATGTGTATTCCTTGTGACAAGACCTTTCCATTGATACCAAAATTTTTGACCCCGTGACCTTGACCTTGACCTTTGACCTACTTTTCAAAAACTTTAACAAAACTTTAACATTGGGCATAACTTTTGAATGGTAAGTGATAGAGCTTTCATATTTCACATGTGTACTCCTTGTGACAAGACCTTTCCATTGATACCAAAATTTTTGACCTCGTGACCTTGACCTTGACCTTTGACCTATTTTTCAAAAACTTTAACATTGGGCATAACTTTTGAATGGTAAGTGATAGGGCTTTCATATTTCACATGTTTATTCCTTGTGACAAGACCTTTCCATTGATACCAAAATTTTTGACCTCGTGACCTTGACCTTGACCTTTGACCTACTTTTCAAAAACTTTAACATTGGGCATAACTTTTGAATGGTAAGTGATAGGGCTTTCATATTTCACATGTGTATTCCTTGTGACAAGACCTTTCCATTGATACCAAAAATTGTGACCTCGTGACCTTGACCTTGTCCTTTGACGTACTTTTCAAAAACTTTAACATTGGGCATAACTTTTGAATGGTAAGTGATAGGGCTTTCATATTTCGCATGCGTATTCCTTGTGACAAGACCTTTCCATTGATACCAAAAATTTTTGACCTTGTGACCTTGACCTTTGACCTTTTAACCCAGTGACCTCACATACATGTACTTAACAGAAAATAGTGTTCATACTAACAAAGATGCCACCGGGGGCATTCGTGTTTCACAAACACAGGCTTTATTTTTCCGAAAAAGACGGCTTACCTCAACCCCCATTAGGGAAGAAAGGAAGGTTGATTCCCTTAAGATTTTTGGCCGGATTGCAAAGCAATTCCGGTCTATAGATTGACGATGTCCGTCTGTCCGTCCGTCTGTCCGTCCGTCTGTCCGTCCGTCCGTCCGTCCGTCTGTCCGTCTGCCGTCAACATTTTGGTTAAAGTTTCTGGTTGAGGCAAAATCTAAGGAACTATATGCAGTAGAAACTTTATATTATACATGAAGGTTGCCCATGACAAGACCTTTCAATTTATGCCGTAACATTTGACCTAGTGACCTTGACCTTGGACTTTGACCTAGTTAAAGATTTTGGTTAAAGTTTCTGGTTTAAGCAAAATCTAAGGAACTGTATGCAGTAGAAACCTTATATTATACATTTAGCTTGCCCATGATGAGACCTTTCAATTTATGCCGTAACATTGGACCTAGTGACCTTGACCTTGGACTTTGACCTAGTTAAAGATTTTGGTTAAAGTTTCTGGTTTAAGCAAAATCTAAGGAACTGTATGCAGTAGAAACCTTATATTATACATTTAGCTTGCCCATGATGAGACCTTTCAATTTATGCCGTAACATTGGACCTAGTGACCTTGACCTTGGACTTTGACCTAGTTAAAGATTTTGGTTAAAGTTTCTGGTTTAAGCAAAATCTAAGGAACTGTATGCAGTAGAAACCTTATATTATACATTTAGGTTGCCCATAATGAGACCTTTCAATTTATACCGTAACATTTGACCTAGTGACTTTTACCTTGGACTTTGACCTAGTTAAAGATTTTGGTTAAAGTTTCTGGTTTAAGCAAAATCTAAGGAGCTGTATGCAGTAGAAGCTTTATATTATTCATGTAGGTTGCCCATGATGAGACCTTTCAATTTATGCAGTAACATTTGACCCAGTGACCTTGACCTTGAACTTTGACCTATTTAAAGATTTTGGTTAAAGTTCTTGGTTTAAGCAAAATCTAAGTAACTGTATGCAGTAGAAGCTTTATATTATACATTTAGGTTGCCCATGATGAGACCTTTCAATTTATGCCATAACATTTGACCTAGTGACCTTGACCTTGGACTTTGACCTAGTTAAAGACTTTGGTTAAAGTTCCTGGTTTAAGCAAAATCTAAGGAACTGTATACAGTAGAAACTTTATATTAAACATGTAGGTTGCCTCTGACAAGACCTCTCAATGTATGCTGTAATATTTGACCTAGTGACCTTGACCCAGTTGGGGACAAAAACTCACTTTGCAATCCGGCCATACCGTCTTTAGCGGTGTTTTATTTATCTATATATGCCTTCGAATCCCTCTCTGAGATAAACTTTAGGATTCTGGAAGTCGTTTAAAATATATCAACACATGTACATACGTATATAAATAAATTATGTACATTAGTAGTTTTAATGTAAATATTTAGGTTTTATTATTAAATGCTCTTTTATCATATTTATCACTCATACACTCTTATTTGATATGTCCTTTATTTTGGCATTTATAAGAGTACATTAGTACATGAATCCACAACATGCATGTACAGTTATGAAACGTGGTTCCCTTTTACACACTTCTGACGTACTTCCGGTGTGTACAGCTATTTTGAGAAATTGGAAAAGGTGGTAAAATATAAATTGGTCTATATCAGCTCCGAAAGAGATTACATAATAAGGAAATTTCTTGTTGGAATTTAGTTTGATATGAACTGTAATATACACGAAAATCTCCACGACTAGAGAACTTCTTTAAAGGTCTATGATTTAGGTGTGCACCTGAAATTTCATCTAAGCCCCTGACCCCTGGGGTCTAAGGAAATGGGTGCGGTCATTTTCTCCTATATAACTCTATTTAATCTTGTGGTCATCATTTCTCAGAAAGTATAAATGATAGAACGTTAATTCTTTTTGCAATATTAAAGGTTGATGATATTGTTGTGCACCTGATGTTTTATCTGAGCCCCTGACCCCTGGGGTCTTAGGAAGTGTGTGTGGTCATTTTCTCATATATAACTCTATACAATCTTGTGGTCACCATTTCTTAGAAAGAATAAATGATACAAATTTAATTCTTTTTGCAATATTAAAGGTCTATGATTTAGGTGTGCACCTGATATTTCATCTAAGCCCCTGACCCCTGGGGTCTTAGGAAATGGGTGTGGTTATTTTCTCCTATATAACTCTATGTAATCTTATTGTCACCATTTCTCAGAAAGTATAAATGATAGAAAGTTAATTCTTTTTGCAATATTAAAGGTCTATGATCTAGTTGTGCACCTGATATTTCATCTGAGCTCCTGACCCCTGGGGTCTTAGGAAATGGGTGTGGTAATTTTTTTCTATATAACTATGGAATCTTGTGGTCATTATTTCTCAGAAAGTATAAATGATAATAAGTTAATTCTTTTTGCAACATTAAATGTCTATGATCTAGTTGTGCACCTGATATTTCATCTGAGCCCCTGACCCCTGAGGTCTCAGGAAAAAGGTGTGGTCATTTTCTCCTATACATGTAGACCTCAATGTAATCTTGTGGTCACCTTTTCTCAGAAAGTATAAATAATAGAAAGTTGATTCTTTTTGCTATATTATATATCTATGATTGAGTTGAGCACAAGCTATTTTGTTAGAGCCCCCGAACACCAGGGTCTTAGAAAATGGGTTTGCTCATTTCCTCTTGTAAAACCCTATGTGATCTTGTGGTCACCATTATTCAGAAATAGTTAATAATAGAAAGTTGATATAATCAGTCTCTGGTCCACTTGTGCACCTGATATTTTGTTTGAGCCTCTGGCCCCCCCAGGGTATTGAAAAATTGGTGTGGTCATTTTCTTCTATATAACTCTATGTAATCTAGTGAACACCAATTCTCAGAAAGTATAATTGATTGAGAAATAGTTCTTTTTGCAATATAATCAGTCTCTGGTCCAGTTGGGTTCCTGATACAATGTATTTTGTTTGAGCCTCTGAACCCCAGGGTCTTGGAAATGGGTGTGGTCATTTTCTCCTATTTATAAGTCTATGTTACCTTGTGAACATCGATTCTCAGAATGTATAATTTATAGAGAGATAATTAATTCTGTTTGCATTATAATCAGTCTCTTGTCTATGTGTGTGCCTGCTATTTTGTTTCAGCCTCTGACCTCCAGAGTCTATGAAATGGATGTGGTCATTTCTCCTATAAAACTCCATGTAATCTTGTGAAACCATTTCTCCAGTATCAATTATACAGAGAGATATTTCTTTTTCCATTTCCATGAGTCTGTAGTCTTTTGTGTGCCTGGGATGCTGTTTAAGACAGACCTGTCTTTGAAAATTGATGTGGTCATTTTCTCCTATATAAGTCTTTGTAATCTTGTGAACACTAGATCTCAGAAAGTATAATTCATTGAGAGTAAATTCTTTTTGCATTATTATGTGTCTGTGGTGTAGATGTGCATCTGATATTTTGTGTGAGCCCCTGTCCCCCAGGGTTGGTAAATGGATGTCAATTTAGTGAATTTAACAAAACAGCCAGTAGAGCTTCAGTCTCATCAGAGACTTCTGGTTGCATGAAGTACCACTAATGAGCATTCATTGTCCAATTCATGCATGTCTGGTGCTTAGAATGTTATTTTCTATGTAGAGAAGGCTGCTCTATAGACTTTAATAACAGGGTTAGCACACTCCTTTTTCTTCATAAGGTCGGTTAAGTTTGTAAATGAACATGCCTTTCAAAATTTCATCTGCTATGATTACATCTAAGTATAATTGTTACATCTAAGTATAATTGTTTGACAGTAAGTGTTTTGAATATTATTCCCTGACATTGTCGCCATAGCACTTTCTATATAGACATGGCCTCGGACAGTGCATATATTTCATATATTCTTTTCATTTTCGTGCATGAACATCGACGGCGGGTGCGGCTAGCCAACAGGGGATGCTTACTCCTCCCGGGCACCTGATCCCACCTCTAGCTTGCTAGGGGTCCGTCGATGCTCAATTTGGTGCTCTATTGTGAGTGTTGTTGAGATTATCGTCAGGATCTTCTTTAACTCATTTGTGTCACACTTATGCCCTTTGCCGTGTGGAGCTCGTAAAAAAGTTCCCCGCAAGGGGTTTGACAGTAAGTGTTTTGAATATTATTCCCTGACATTGTCGCCATAGCACTTTCTATATAGACATGGCCTCGGACAGTGCATATATTTCATATATTCTTTTCATTTTCGTGCATGAACATCGACGGCGGGTGTGGCTAGCCAACAGGGGATGCTTACTCCTCCCGGGCACCTGATCCCACCTCTAGCTTGCTAGGGGTCCGTCGATGCTCAATTTGGTGCTCTATTGTGAGTGTTGTTGAGATTATCGTCAGGATCTTCTTTAACTCATTTGTGTCACACTTATGCCCTTTGCCGTGTGGAGCTCGTAAAAAAGTTCCCCGCGAGGGGTTTGACAGTAAGTGTTTTGAATATTATTCCCTGACATTGTCGCCATAGCACTTTCTATATAGACATGGCCTCGGACAGTGCATATATTTCATATATTCTTTTCATTTTCGTGCATGAACATCGACGGCGGGTGCGGCTAGCCAACAGGGGATGCTTACTCCTCCCGGGCACCTGATCCCACCTCTAGCTTGCTAGGGGTCCGTCGATGCTCAATTTGGTGCTCTATTGTGAGTGTTGTTGAGGTTATCGTCAGGATCTTCTTTAACTCATTTGTGTCACACTTATGCCTTTTGCCGTGTGGAGCTTGTAAAAAAGTTCCCCGCGAGGGGTTTGACAGTAAGTGTTTTGAATATTATTCCCTGACATTGTCGCCATAGCACTTTCTATATAGACATGGCCTCGGACAGTGCATATATTTCATATATTCTTTTCATTTTCGTGCATGAACATCGATGGCGGGTGCGGCTAGCCAACAGGGGATGCTTACTCCTCCTGGGCACCTGATCCCACCTCTAGCTTGCTAGGGGTCCGTCGATGCTCAATTTGGTGCTCTATTGTGAGTGTTGTTGAGATTATCGTCAGGATCTTCTTTAACTCATTCTAGTTGGAGTTTCCCTCCGTTTTTTCTCTACAGTGATTCAGAATTGAATCTGAGGAGACTTCAATTGTGGATAGATGAAATGGTACTACATATGTTTTGGCATGATAAAACTCAAGTGGGTGAAATCTTGAAAGCAACTGTCTTCAATATCAGTGTTCCGTACAGTTTGAATGTTGTTTCTATATCATATCTTTAAACAGATTTTCATTCAAAATACTGTATATCCAGAAAGGAGAAGGTACGTTATTGGCCAAAATCGGCCCTATCTTAGAAATGAAGCAAACTTTGAACAATGAAAAAACATGTACAAGATTTACAGAATGTAAATCAGTTTAAATTTTGAGAATCGGATATTCCGTTGTGATTTTAAAGCAATTTGAAAACACGTAGGTAAGCTTTCCGTTTCACTGACTTTGACGTCATGTGACGTTATGATCACGTCGTGATGTAACGTTGTCAGATAACAAATTGCTGTATTCTTACATTATTCATAATGATTGTTTTGCTCAAGTTTTTGCCATGAAACGATTTCATGAATCCTCAAAAATCTGCGATTGATAAAGTATTGTACGTCGTCTTTTAGCTTCTTGGTTATTCTTGGAGACTGTCTCATTTTAATGCTATAACTGATTCTAGAATTTAAGGGAATTACGATGTTTTTAAAAATCATATCCGTGCATATATTACAGTCATTCAAACGAACGAAAAGACATAGATATTACCTCTTAAATTTGAGATGGGGGATGTAGCGAATATCAGAAAGTAAATGAGTCTGGGAGAGCGACTAGGGTTCCTGTCCAGGGCGTTTCTGAAGGGGGACGAAAAATTATCTTGCGAAGATTGACCGTTTTGCTTGATGAAGGCAGTAATGAAATAGCCATTTGAAATCTGTATCATGGTTATTG
This sequence comes from Pinctada imbricata, assembly GCA_033119305.1. NCBI lineage: Eukaryota > Metazoa > Mollusca > Bivalvia > Pterioida > Pteriidae > Pinctada > Pinctada imbricata. The sequence goes on along the minus strand of VSWD01000009.1, from coordinate 39,226,215 downwards.
GATTGTTATGAAAAGATATATTTTATGATCGAGAATTATCTGATGAGCAAAGCAAGCCAGCAATTTTTAGAGGGGGGGGGGGGGGTTACACACCCCTTGCTGTAAGGGTATGTTGACTTACTTAGTATAATTATCAGAAAAAGCCGGGGTTTCTTTTAGAGCAATTTGATATCCAAACAACAAACAGTTACGTGGCCAGCGGCCAGGAGCGAGAAAATAATTTTCCGAACGTTCGACGTCAAAACTCTCAAGTATAAGCCCACCTAATGCGAATGTACCTTACTTACCGATTTTTTTTTGTTTTTTTTTTGTTTTTTTGCTTGTGGCGCCAAAAATGCCCATCTAAATACGTCAATAAGCATTAATTTAAAATGAACCTTAGTTTGTTTAATATATGTATATTTATTATGCCCCCCTTCGAAGAAGAGGGGACATATAGGTTTGCCGCTGTCGGTCGGTCGGTCTGTCGGTCTGTCGGTCGGTCTGTCGGTTGGTCCGCGACATCAGTTTCCGTTCAATATCTCTTGAATGGATTCACATATTGAAATGAAATTTTGTATACAGACACATCAAACAAAAATCTAGGTCAAGTTCATATTTGGGTCCGATCAAAAATATTTTGACAGAGTTATGCCCCTTGCATTTCGAAAAATACCAAAATTTCAGGGTTTCCGTTCAATATCTCTTGAATGGAGTTACATATTGAAATGAAATTTTGTATACAGACACATCAAATGAAAATCCAGGTCAAGTTCGTATTAAGGTCCGATCGAAAAAAGTTTGACAGAGTTATGCCCCTTGCACTTCGAAAAATACCAAAATTTCAGGGTTTCTGTTCAATATCTCTTGAGTGGAGTTACATATTGAAATGAAATTTTGTATACAGACACATCAAATGAAAATCTAGGTCAAGTGTATATTTGGGTCCAATCAACAAAATTTTGACAGAGTTATGCCTCTTGCACTTCGAAAAAACCAAAATTTCAGGGTTTCCGTTCAATATCTCTTGAGTGGAGTTACATATTGAAATGAAATTTTGTATACGGATACATCAAATGAAAATCTAGGTCAAGTTCTTATTTGGGTCCAATCAACAAAATTTTGACAGAGTAATGCCCCTTGCACTTCGAAAAATACCAAAATTTCAGGGTTTCCGTTCAATATCTCTTGAGTGGAGTTACATATAGAAATGAAATTTTGTATACAGACACATCAAATGAAAATCTAGGTCAAGTTTATATTTAGGTCCGATCAAAAAAATTTTGACAGAGTTATGCCCCTTGCACTTTGAAAAATACCAAAACTTCAGGGTTTCTGTTCAATATCTCTTGAGTGGAGTTACATATTGAAATGAAACTGTTACTTTATACCCCCATAGGTTGTATCAATGCAAGTATAAAGATGTGAAGGACTTTAATCACAGAAGGGGTAGGGGGCATTAATGTTTTACAAACATGACTTTTAACTTGTATATTTAGCTGCAATTAATGAATTAGGAATATAGGAATAAAACATAAAATGAAACAAATAAATAGAATAAATCTTGCGTTTACAGTTATCACAGCCGTTGCAAGAAACTGTGAATTGATAGATGGCGCCACTGAAAGAATTCGATCAAATCACGATGAATAACAGAGGCTACAGTACATGTACACAGGGAGTACAATATAAATACGACCCCCCTTATAATACATAAAAATTTTTTTGTTTATGTATTATAAGTGGGGGATTTATTTTGTACTCTGTGTACTGTAGCCCCTGTGAGTGAATTCGATTTATTGATGTATTTACGAGAAGTCACAAGATTGCGAGAAAGCTACCAAAAGACAGACGCAGACTATAGTTTTCTTATGGCTATACTGTTCAATTCCATTTACTGATTTAATAATTTTATATACATAATAACTAATGTATATCAGGGTGATGTACTTTTCCAAAACAGTGTGTATTTGGTTTGGTTTGGTTTTGTTTTCTTTCACCTAAACACCCAAAAATGCACATGGTTCACTAAATGAACAGTTTGTAATTGTTTAACATTAGTATCGAATCGCTGGCATATTTTTTAATATAAAATCGATATGCTATTTCATAATTTAAGCGGAAAACGTTGGTGATGTTGGTGGTGGTGGGGTCGGGAGAGAGGGATTCGGAACCTTTTTAGATCAAATAGTACGGCACACACATTTTTTTTTCCAAAAGATGCTGCGCTTTCCTCAAAAGCCCATGTACATTTCACTTTGGTCAATAAACAGGGGCACTAGGAGTAATGAAACTGAAAAAGACACGAATAGAGGACTTGTTCTGAAAAAAAAAACCAATTAAACGTCTCGCTATCGCTCGCCATTTTTTGTATTTACATATCATTAATCTAGTACAATGATGTGAAAATTCAAGGTTTTAGTACCATGATGTGAAAATTCAAGAATATAAGCTTTTTTCTCGCTTTTTAGCCCGCCAGTCATGTTTTATTTATACATGTGATAAAAAATAGAACTGACAGTCATTAATCAAGGACTTTATTGTCTGGTGTGTAACCCCCCCCCCTCTTTTTTTTCCTATTCAGAAAAATTCGGATTTTCGGACCAATCCTGAAATAAAATTCTGGATCCGCCCATGATCTTGACCGTCTACAGAGATTGTTGTCGGGTTGATCATGCCAACAGAATTTTCTTACATCTCTATCAATTATAGTGGATTCATGATCCTTGAATTAACGAATCTAAATTCTGGTTAACTTGCTCGGTTTTTTTTTTTTAAATTTTACTCCTAAAATCTAAGTTATTTTGCCGGCGGAGATTTTATGCGACATGCTCGGTGAACCCCATTATGTTAGTAAAACATATCAATGTTAAGTCTTTTTTGTTTGTTTGTTTTTACTACAAACGTTTATAAATCAAACCGAATTTCAAGAGAAAACCGATTCCTGATTTAAATATGTCACGCCAGTGCATGCACCTGCATTGTCAATCAAATGACGTCATTATAATGATGTCATAACGCCGTGCCGACGTGGTCCATGCATTTTCAATATACATTCTACGCAAGACAAATCATTAATTTTCAACTAGAGCAAGAACGTCTACTACTAATTTTTATGCCCCCCTTCGAAGAAGAGGGGACATATAGGTTTGCCGCTGTCGGTCGGTCTGTCGGTCGGTCTGTCGGTCGGTCCGCAACATCAGTTTCCGTTCAATATCTCTGGAATGGATTCACATATTGAAATGAAATTTTGTATACAGACACATCAAACAAAAATCTAGGTCAAGTTCATATTTGGGTCCGATCAAAAAAATTTTGACAGAGTTATGCCCCTTGCATTTCGAAAAATACCAAAATTTCAGGGTTTCCGTTCAATATCTCTTGAGTGGATGCACATATTGAAATGAAATTTTGTATACAGACACATCAAATGAAAATCTAGGTCAAGTTCATATTTGGGTCCGATCAACAAAATTTTGACAGAGTTATGCCCCTTGCATTTCGAAAAATACCAAAATTTCAGGGTTTCCGTTCAATATCTCTTGAATGGAGTTACATATTGAAATGAAATTTTGTATACAGACACATCAAATGAAAATCCAGGTCAAGTTCGTATTAAGGTCCGATCGAAAAAATTTTGACAGAGTTATGCCCCTTGCAATTCGAAATATACCAAAATTTCAGGGTTTCCGTTCAATATCTCTTGAGTGGATTCACATATTGAAATGAAATTTTGTATACAGACACATCAAATGAAAATCTAGGTCAAGTTCATATTTGGGTCCGATCCACAAAATTTTGACAGAGTTATGCCCCTTGCATTTCGAAAAATACCAAAATTTCAGGGTTTCCGTTCAATATCTCTTGAATGGAGTTACATATAGAAATGAAATTTTGTATACAGACACATCAAATAAAAATCCAGGTCAAGTTCGTATTAAGGTCCGATCGAAAAAATTTTGACAGAGTTATGCCCCTTGCAATTCGAAAAATACCAAAATTTCAGGGTTTCCGTTTAATATCTTTTGAGCGGATTCACATATTGAAATGAAATTTTGTATACAGACACATAAAACAAAAATCTAGGTCAAGTATATATTTGGGTCCGATCAAAAAAATTTTGACAGAGTTATGCCCCTTGCAATTCGAAAAATACCAAAATTTCAGGGTTTCCGTTCAATATCTCTTGAGTGGATTCACATATTGAAATGAAATTTTGTATACAGACACATCAAACAAAAATCTAGGTCAAGTTCATATTTGGGTCCGATCAAAAAAATTTTGACAGAGTTATGCCCCTTGCATTTCGAAAAATACCAAAATTTCAGGGTTTCCGTTCAATATCTCTTGAATGGAGTTACATATTGATATGAAATTTTGTATACAGACACATCAAATGAAAATCTAGGTCAAGTTCCTATTAAGGTCCGATCGGAAAAAATTTGACAGAGTTATGCCCCTTGCACTTCGAAAAATACCAAAATTTCAGGGTTTCCGTTCAATATCTTTTGAGCGGATTCACATATTGAAATGAAATTTTGTATACAGACACATCAAACAAAAATCTAGGTCAAGTTCATATTTGGGTCCGATCAAAAAAATTTTGACAGAGTTATGCCCCTTGCATTTCGAAAAAAACCAAAATTTCAGGGTTTCCGTTCAATATCTCTTGAATGGAGTTACATATTGATATGAAATTTTGTATACAGACACATCAAATGAAAATCTAGGTCAAGTTCGTATTAAGGTCCGATCGGAAAAAAATTGACAGAGTTATACCCCTTGCACTTCGAAAAAAACCAAAATTTCAGGGTTTCCGTTCAATATCTCTTGAGTGGAGTTACATATTGAAATGAAATTTTGTATACGGATACATCAAATGACAATCTAGGTCAAGTTCTTATTTGGGTCCAATCAACAAAATTTTGACAGAGTTATGCCCCTTGCACTTCGAAAAAAACCAAAATTTCAGGGTTTCCGTTCAATATCTCTTGAGTGGAGTTACATATTGAAATGAAATTTTGTATATGGATACATCAAATGACAATCTAGGTCAAGTTCTTATTTGGGTCCAATCAACAAAATTTTGACAGAGTAATGCCCCTTGCACTCGAAAAATACCAAAATTTCAGGGTTTCCGTTCAATATCTCTTCAGTGGAGTTACATATAAAAATGAAATTTTGTATACAGACACATCGAATGAAAATCTAGGTCAAGTTCATATTTAGGTCCGATCAAAAAAATTTGGACAGAGTTATGCCCCTTTGCACTTTGAAAAATACCAAAACTTCAGGGTTTCTGTTCAATATCTCTTGAGTGGAGTTACGTATTGAAATGAAACTGTTACTTTATACCCCCATAGGTTGTATCAATGCAAGTATAAAGTTGTGCCAGACTTTAATCACAGAAGGGGTAGGGGGGCATTAATGTTTTACAAACATGACTTTTAACTTGTTCACTTTTAATCGACAGATATGGAGGTTATTGATTCATTTTTCTACTTTTATTTTTAGCAGATGGTCTTGCTCTATATGAAATTCTCGAAAATATATGTGAATTTCTAAAGAAAAATCCGGATTTGTTAATCCTTCCTTGGTTTGATGAGCTATAATTTCGTAGGGGTGCATCAAGATGAAAAGCGCTTTTAATGTATATATGTAACTGATCTTGTAGATAAATAAAATAAACACAATTGATCAATTTACACGATTTGAATTTCTCAGGAAACAACAGGGCCGATATGGAGTCTTAATGTACCTTCTCCTTTTCGCGAGTATCAAATTTCGCAATTTTATAGTAAAAAAGGGTGTCTTTATTTTCGCGTGTACAATTTTTCGCGATTCCTTAATTACAAACATATATGTACATATGATGTCATTCTTTTGTACCTATTGAAGTTATAGTCATTTTTTATCATAAATATGCCCTCAATAACTTATCTTAATGTTTTAATGGGAATTGCGAAGAATGGTACATATACAATAAGAACAAAGTATAACTGATATACCAATTTATGTTATACTTTACCAAACACAAATTTGTCACTAGAACTATTTTTCGCGATTCCAATTCTCTCGCGAATATAGCGAAGATTAGTATCTTGCGAAAATTTCTGGTTATACGGTATTTTCTTATAACACAGAGAGTATTTGGTTGAAGAGTAAGACGTAGTCAGTGTGACAAGCTTGAAATGAATCTAGAACAGAACAGCATTTTATAAGTCAAAAGAACAATGATAGGGAAAATGATCTATGTCAAGAATACAGATCATGCAGAAATCCTAGAAGAATTTTGCTCCTTTGAATTCCTTTTGCAGACTTTCAAATAGGACAATCACTTAAGTATTTGACATGATATTTTGACAATCCATAGCCCTATTATGAAGATTCTTGCTTTAGGTCGACTCTTATTTGCCATTTATTTTTATCTTTATAATAAAAAACGATTCTTCACTTTTACGGTTTGAGAATGTGCAATCTATGTAAAAAAAGAGCATGTTTAAGCTGATATCGACAAAAGGACATTAGACATCACTTATACCACCTTTGGGATCACAAACAAGATGCACCACAATGATTCGTAACGGAATTTGAATATTGAAGTTAGGAATCATTTTATGTTTAACCTTTAATGAACTAATAAGCAAAATTACATCAGGTATGAATTTCATGGCCTTTAAAAGCCCTGACAAGATGTGTTACAATTGATATATCAAGTAATTACTGTAGATCAGGTTTTATTCGCGAGGTTTTTATTTTCGCGTAATTTCGCGAGCCTGTGAATTCGCGAAAATAAAAACCTCGCTAAAATATCACCCAAGCCGTGATGTTTCAATATTGAAAAGCAGATTGTCTTGGATATTTGTTTATTCAAAGAAAACGTGCACACATTAAGTTAAACGTATTATCGATCGTATTATATCCTATATGTCATTTTGGCATAAAGAAATAACAAACTATACTAAATGGTCGTTTTAAAGGTTAGACACTACCATATGATTGTTTTGAAGCACTTGTTAGAACTTGTTAATTATTGAAATTATATTTTTTTTATAATAAGTTATAAAATTTAAAAATCCTCACCTCTGCATTGTCTCAGATGTGGACCAGTGGCTTTCGGTGTGGTGAACATCCCATTCCTCGGGAAATTTGAATGTGGGATGACACTGATCTGTTTTCCCCTGGTACAAGAGTTGCGGGGGCAACATGTCACCAGCGAGAGAACATGCAAGCAACACTGTCATTTGTCGTTTGTCGTCCATGTGTGCAATCGGCACTTGTTTAGAGCCTTCTTCCTCCATGGTCCAGTCACTTACTGGTACAAAGTTTGAACCCGTTTGGTCCCAGTTTATTACAAGTGCATCCGGAATTTTGTGTTCCTTCCGAAAGCACTCCACACGGTCAGTGAACGCCGATTTTAAACTTTCGAAGTCTTTCGGTAGGGATTTCACTCCTTTGGTCCCCTTTCGGCGCACAAGTCCTAACCGATTCATCAATGATACAGCCCATGTCTTTGTAAGGTCATTTTTAAGAACGATGTTTTCATCCCTCTCACTGTACTTTCGTTCACCGCTTTTCCAAGTTTTCTCGAAAAATGCCTCGCTGCTGCAGAATTACCATTTTCAATGGCATAGCGCGCAATTTTCAGACGTTGTTCTGGGGAATAATCCGAGTATTGCCCCCTTTTTCGTTTCCCGGAAGGAGGTGTAGCTGCTAAAACTTCCGTATCTGCCATGCGCTGAGATTTGGAAGGCGTAGTGCAAGTTAAAAACTTTGTGATAGACGGTGTTGTCATCTTGAATCAATATTGATAGTGAATCAATTAACTTAGTCGAGCATCTTTATTGGATGCAAACATGAATGAGTAATGGGATTTATTATTTAATTGCATCGATTCTGAAATCTTTCATATTTATCTCAGCGGGTATCTACCTATCTGTAAGTGACCGCAATTACTTTGTTTACCTTTATGAATACAAACACGTGCGAGTAAAACGCTTATTGTTTGATTGCTACGATTAGGAAGCATGTGATATATTGACCGGCGGGCAATTACTGTAATGTAAGGCTAAGTGATCACAGCAGGCGACCGCTACTACATTGTTGCTCAACGCCAGACCATCCTCGACAGGCATGTGACTATAATTTATATATTTACAAGAGTTTAAAAAGCGTTTAAACATAAATGCAGTTTTCCGGCGCTCGAGAAAATTTCAGCTCGCGAATAAATAGGTATTCCCGATCTCGCGAAAATAAAGTCTCGCAAAAATTTCCTGATTTACAGTATTACATTTTACACAGTAGTAGGAGATTTTTGGTGGCCATTTTGAATTTTCCCCCATAAGAAAGAGTTGTCCCAGAAGCATGTGTCAGCTGAAAACAACCAAAACAGCAAAATAAATGTATTCTATGACCATTGCAACTACATATTTGACATCGTACACAACGTTTTATTGAAATATTCACATTGTACCATAATGAGGTAGAAATTTGGTGGCCATCTTGAATTTTTAGTCCTGAATGAACTCAAAGTCTAAAACTTACATTAGAAATGGGTTTGTTGACCCTGAAAGCCCCTGATTTGATGTGTCACACTAAATATATAAAGAAAGAATATAATTTCATCCATTGGTGGAAGTCATTTTGAATTTCAGTCGACAAAAAGAGTTGCCCAAGGTTGCCAGAGTGGCAACCAACCTAGAATCGTTCATAACTATCCCTTTGATAAGAATCATCAAAAAAAGTTCATAGGAAAGGACATTTCTGGGTTCAGAAATTATCAAATTGACTAATTTTATTGACTAAATTAGTCAATTGTAGGTATGATACTCAGATAAGCAATATTGACCTAATCAGGCCTCTTGTTTTGTTTAAGGTGAAGAAGGAATACAGCAAAACAGATACTTCCTCAGGAAAATGGATGCGCAGCAGTGAGAAAAGTTTATCATATGTTGATGAGGTAAACCATGTAACATCTGAGCTGATTGGTCAACATGGAGGAGAACTTTTGACTCACTTACCAGAGTCAATCTTTCCAAGAAAGGGCATTTTTGGAATGATTGTTCAAGCCACAAAGGTAATAACATTTATAATCCCTTTCAGTAGTATTTGTAGTGCTGGTGGCGTAGTGGTTAGCGCGGTGGATTACGAACCCATAGGTCGTGGGCTCAAATATCAAAGTCGCCAATCATTGCAAAACCATTGTAACCTTGGGCAACTTACTTTACGCTACCTTGCACCCTCTCCACCCAGGAGTATACTGGGTACCTGGCACATGACACAAGCTTGTAATGTGAATGAAAAGCATAAGCGCCTAAACAACAGCTCTGCTTGTATACTCCCAAGGGAGTTAAGAATGCACTGGATTGTACAGGTCTCGCCAGGGAGGTGATTGTAGAAGTCGCATGAGCTTCAGGCGAACAAGACTATAAACCCCTACTGTTTAAGCTCGCCGGGACAAAAATTCCAGAGAGCTAATGCCATACCCTTGGCGTCGTTGTCGTCGTCCTCCATAGACAAAACTTTAACATGGGCTATATCTCTTGAACTATAAGGGGTAGGACTTTGATATTTCACATGTAGATACCTTTTGACGAGACGTTTCATTTGAGACCATGACCTTTGACCTAGTGACCTTGACCTTGGACTTTGACCTACTTTTCAAAAACTTTAACCTGGACTACTATAAATTGGTTTATTATCGTCAGTTACAATTTTCGTCAATTCATTCAAAATGACCATTTCGTCAGGACATAAATTCGTCATCCAAGGGTCCCTAAAATATAAAATTATCTGTTCAAATGCCAACTTAACATTCAGGTATAGGCCGTATGTGTTTGTTTTCATTGTTTGTTTAACAATTATTGGTAAACAAACAATTAGAGACATGTACACCACCTAGCTTGTGGTGAAAACATATCATTTGGTAATTAGAAGTACATTTTTTGCGACTTTGTGTGCGTATTCAATTTTCAATGATTTATCATTTGCCTGTCGTATTAACTCTTAAGATTCAATTTTTCCTTTCTACACTATATTTTGTCAGGAGTATTTATATTCGTCGATACGTAATTTCGTCAAGGGAGGCACTGACGAAAATGACGAACATTGGTACCTGACGAATTTGTATATCTCTTGAACTGTAATGGGTAGGGCTTAGATATTTCACATGTAGAATTCTTGTGACCAGACCTTTCATTTGAGACCATGTCCTTTGACCTTGGACTTTGACCTACATTTCAAAAACTTTAACCTGGGCTATATCTCTTGAACTTTAAGGGATAGGGCTTAGATATGTCATATGTAGATACCTTGTGACCAGATCTTTCGTTTGAGACCATGACCAAGACCATGACCTTTGACCTCTTGAGCTTGGACTTTAACATACTTTTCAAAAACTTTACCTGGACCTTGACCTTTGACCTACATTTAAAAAACTTGATAGGGCTTTCATATACTTGTCACAAGATTTTTCCATTGATACCAAAAAATTTAATCAAGTGACCCTGACGTTGAACTTTCACATACATGTACTTAACAGAAAATAGTGTTTATACTAACAGAGATGCCACCGGGGGCATTCGTGTTTCACAAACACAGGCTTTATTTCAACTGTTGCATGAAAAAGTCAAAATCTCGTTTATCCAGTTTCCGAAGTGAGCCGCGCGGACAGTACCTCTTGGGTGTCTGATAAGTCCTTTCAGGGATGTCGAAATCTGTCAGATATTTTAGTAATTTTGTCAGTCCGAACAATGAAAAGAACTGCTGCCAACTTTTGTTAGTCCAGAAGAATATTTGCAAGATATTTCGGAGGCTTTGGACAGGGCTGACTTTTTTGACATCTCTGGTCCTTGGCAGAATATTATCTCTACTGATGACAGTTAGATGCAAAGAAGCAAGACTTAGATTCTGAAATGTATTTGTGACACTTGCACAATTTACAGTTACAAGGACCATTAAACATCATGATTTCAAGTGTTGTAATTTCAATGGAAACTGAGGAGCTTCTTTAATTTTTGTCTACACGCAACCTCAGGTTGCGTATAGACAAAAATTAAAGAAGCTCTCCTCAGTTTCCATTGAAATTACAAGTGTTGTAATCATATAATCACTTCTCTTTGATTTCCACGTAATCAATCTTGTATCTGGATAATTATGCAATCTTTTGTACACAATATTATACTAACCCTCGCTGTTTGTAAAGACAAATGTTTGTTTGAACGTCTCAGAATGTTTGAACTCCCCTGAAGTTTCTATATGGAAACCAAAACTTGAATGTAACATAGAGAACTGCGACGGTTATGAAAATCCGGATCGCACAAGTAGGGATTTTCAAAATAATTTGTTTGTTTTTTTATTTTTGGAAATTTTCCAAAACCTACGCGCACGGGGAACGTTAAACATAGAATTTATTTAGGATGGCCTTGTAGAAAGTATATTGTTTACATCATAGATGCTCACAGCTTGAAAATGTTGGTACAAAATTGAACTATTGTGAAAAGACTTATCCACTGTCAGTTTTAAGTTATGCCTAAACAACTAATGGGTTGACCAATTGACTATTATTTATAAATAGTTGTGCACCTGAGATTTTGTCTGAACCCCTGACCCCCAGGGTCTTAGAACATGGGTGCGATCATTTTCTCTATATAAGTCTATGTTATCCTGTGCTTGCAACTCCTCTGACACTATAAATGATGGAAACTTAATTCTTTTTGCAATATGATTGGTCTGTGGTCTTGTTGTGCACCAATATTTTGTTTGAGCCACTGACCCCCAGGGTCTTAGGATATGGATGTGGTCATTTTCTCCTAGTATATAACTGTTTGTAATGTTGTGCTCACAACTCCTCTGACAATGTAAATGGTTGAGGCTTAATTCTTTTTGCAATATTATTGGTCTGTGTTTTTGTTGTGCATCTGATATTTTTTACTTTGAGCCCCTGACCCCAAGGGTCTTAGAAAATAGGTGTGGTCATTTCCCCCATATAATTGTGCTCTCAACTCTTTAAAGCTGTTAATGAATGACAGCTGGTAATTAGATGGATCTGTAAGTTTGTTATGTCATTGATTGTTCATTTGAGCTAGCAGTCCCTGTCCCCAGGGATCTTGGAAAATGGGTATGGCATTCTTTTTTTAAATAATTTATCTTGGATATTATTAATTATATGAGTGATATTCAAGTTGCAGTCTATTGGATATGTTTTGTTATGCTACTTTTAATCTGTTAGAACGCCTGCTCCCTATTGTCTTAAAGAATGGAAATTGATATCTATGTGTATGTATCTTATTCACTTGTCAATGAGTAAATAGAAAACAAATGAAAAACAAAACAACCAGGTGAGCTACAGTCTTGTCAGAGACTTCTGGTTAATTTTTTGGTCGCATAACTGAGATATAATGTGTAATGGGAGGGGGTTGTATGCTCATACATGTTTAGCTAAAGGCAAAATATAGGTGCATGGAACGCAATAACTTGAATATGCGTCAACTAATTTACATGATATTTCTACATTGTGATCAGACTTTGAAGAAGAATCTGCGATTTTCAGGTTCATCTGATTTGTCTTTACGGAGTTATGGGACTTAGATATTTTAAATACAATGAAAATATACTAAAATAGTTAAAAATTATTTAAAATCTATTTCTGGTCGAAATGTTTTGAAAATTTGTATACTTCAAGTAAAAAGGATGTTCACATATATAACGGGTTCTTAATTTTTTTCTCAGATAATCCAGAAATTATGTGTAATGTGGGGGGGGGGTTATCTGCACATACATGTTATAAAGCTAAGGGCAAAATATAGGTCAGGGTTGAAGATAAGGATTTTGAAACCAGTTGTCCAGGGGCAACCTGAATATGAAATTAAGTTGCCCCCAGAAAATTTACTTGCCCTTCAGTTTTCTTCCAATTTTTGAGTTGGCAAAGCCAAATATTCATTGGAATCGATTGCCCCAGTACGAACCGTACAACGCTGAAAAATCTGTAGTCTTACCTAGTAAGAAATAGTACCACTATTATTTGGACAAAAACATTTTAAACGACACAGTGAGTGCAAGTTGTAAATGATGATTCCAATGCAATTATTGGAGTCGAACAATGGTCTATAGAGCTATTTGTAATGAAGATTCGGAGTATAGTTCTTGTATCGCGTAGGAATTCAACTTCAAAGTAGCACTGCACTTTGCCGGCCATGTGTTTTTTTTTTCCGGGGGAATTACCAGAGTTTAGATCTAATGATAGTTATTATAACCGTGTCGATTTATATTTCATTGATGAAAAGATAGATATAAAATAGTCTGTTGATGTCAATATAAATCGCTATGGTTCTTGCGTCTTTAATAAGATCAGAGGACACTCAGAAGGCCATACGATGAACGGCCAACTGGATTTGTAGTAAGTCCTTGAAAATAATTGATAGAATATTTGAATATTTTCTTATCTGTTGTATAAAGGATTATGAAAAACCACAATTCGAAAGACTAGATCGTCTATTTACTGTATGTCGTTATCTGTTTATTTAAGTTCGATTTATGGGAAGGAGGGGGGCATGTTGTGTTTGATTAGGTGAATGAACGATGTACATTACAGTTCGGGTGATAAGAAGAGCATTGTCCTCGAGGAATATAATTTTTCAAGGCTGAATAAATCTTCACCTAATGACTGCAATAAATGTATATATGTCCATGTACTTGTAGTATTCCAACACATTCACTTCATCACATGTGTTATTACAATGGACTTGGATATTCATGGAAACGCTGGGAAAATATATCCTTTTATCCCATATTTACAGAACTGAACTTGTATAAAAAGCAAAATGGCAAATCGATCATCCACGTTGACTATGACGTTTAGTCTTGATAAAGCATAGGAAAAGTACTATTTTTAGCTCACCTCGACGAAGTTGAGTGAGCTTATGCTATAACCCCACGCGTCCGCGTCCGTGTCCGCGTCCGGTTAAGAAGTTTTGGGTAGCTCAGTATCTGACAAAGTACTAATGCTACAGTAACCAAACTTGCACAAGTGATTCATCTTTGGATGCTGAGGTGAACCCATGCATCGGATGCAGCATCTGACCTACATTTTCCGCTTGAGTGACTTGGTTAAGAAGTTTGGGGTAGCTCAGTATCTGACAAGGTACTGATGCTACAGTAACCAAACTGGCACAAGTGATTCATCTTTGGATGCTTAGGTGAACCCATGCATCGTATGCAGCATCTGACCTACATTTTCCGCTTGAGTGACTTGGTTAAGAAGTTTGGGGTAGCTCAGTATCTGACAAAGTACTGATGCTACAGTAACCAAACTTGCACAAGTGATTCATCTTGGGATGCTGAGGTGAACCCATGCATCGGATGCAGCATCTGACCTACATTTTCCGCTTGAGTGACTTGGTTAAGAAGTTTGGGGTAGCTCAGTATCTGACAAAGTACTGATGCTACAGTAACCAAACTTGCACAAGTGATTCATCTTTGGATGCTGAGGTGAACCCATGCATCGGATGCAGCATCTGACCTACTTTTTCCACTTGAGTGATTTCGCTTTTAAAAGCCAATATTGAGCAAAGTATAAGTGCTACATGTACCAAACTTGCATATTGGATGTATCTTTGATCAAACTTTCATAAAATGACCTTGACCTACTTTTTCCGCTTGAGTGATTTTGCTCTATAAAGCCGATATTGAGCAAAGTATAACTGCTACATGTACCAAACTTGCATATTGGATGTATCTTTGATCAAACTTTCATAAAATGACCTCGACCTACTTTTTCCGCTTGAGTGTTTTTGCCTTTAAAAGCCAATATTGAGCAAAGTATAAGTGATACATGTACCAAACTTGCATATTGGATGTATCTTTGATCAATCTTTCATAAAATGACCTTGACCTACTTTTTCCGCTTGAGTGATTTTGCTCTATAAAGCCAATATTGAGCAAAGTATAACTGCTACATGTACCAAACTTGCATATTGGATGTATCTTTGATCAAACTTTCATAAAATGACCTTGACCTACTTTTTCTGCTTGAGTGGTTTTGCCTTTAAAAGCCAATATACATGTACTAAGAAATATGTTTGAATTGAATTTTGCTGTCACGAGGTGAGCTTTGTAATCTGTGATTACCTATGTTTGACGTTTTTTGCACATACTGGTAAGGAGAAAAATAATCGACACACTGCGTCGCTTCAACCTTGATCAAAAGATGGCAGAAAAGTAAAGGAAACTTATCGAACGTCAATCACTTGGGTGTGATCATTGATAACGTCACAAGGAAATCATTTAATTTCCATTGTTATTATTAAGAAACGATGATTCCGTTTGGCCGAGAAATTTTGTTGATACCTGTATCAACACAAAACGGAAGTACGTGCTTAGCAACGTCGTTAGCAACACGGTTTCAAAGCCGCAAATAAACGTTGGAAAGCAACAAAATGAAATGATAAGTAATCAATGTAATATGTTTTTGGTTGATCCAGGTATCAACACCAAAAATCGAGGAAAAACTTGTGCATCTTGCGCTACGCGCACAATACAGTTTTCCCTCAATTTTTGGTGTTGATACCTCGATCAACCAAAAAAATATAACAATGATTCCTTAAATCCATCCCTCTTGTCTGGGATTTGCTTTTGTTCATGACTCGGCAAGTCTTATCATTGTACAAGCAAATTCTGGACATTCGGAGTGCATTTCCTTGTCAATGCTCACACCTGATGATAGATTCTATAAGTCTTAACCCTATGGGGTAAGATAACATTTTCACGTGCCTTTTAACTGTAATGTCAATTCAGACAATTGTGATGTCATTCATGAATACTGCGTTGGCTGATCAAAATATGAAAATGAATACTGGTACATAAAATTTTATTTTAAGCGCTTTTAGACAATGTGAGAAAAATAAGCATGTACTTGTACATGTAAGACACACTTTAAAAGTTATGACTTAGATTTATGCTGGTAGGGGACTAATATCGCTTAGAGATTAAGAAAAAAACAAACTTTTTATGCACCCCGGAATCAAAGATTCGGGGGTATATAGTTTTTGGCCTGTCCGTCTGTTTGTCCAAAAAACTTTGAATGGTAAATTATATAGCTTTTATATTTCACATATGTATTCCTTGTCACAAGATTTTTTCATAGATATCAACATTTTTATGCCCAGTGACCCTGACCTTGACCTTTCACATACTTAACAGAAAAATGGTGTTTATACTCCGCCGGGAGCATTCGTATTTCACAAACAAAGGCTTTATTCAATATTAGACTTTGCCAACTCGCAGGACTTTCAGTCCTTTGATTGTTTATTTTTATATGGCAATCTCTATTAACTACAGTATCTGTATGAACAGTGTTATCCAGGTCTCTTTCAAGCTGTATTCAAAGTACAGGGTATACAAGTGTTTCAGAACTCTGATTTGAACCAAAATAACTATCAATAATCAAATTGAATCCAAATACCACTGTCGATGATAAAATTTATTATTTCATGTTGAAAAATGCTATAATTTCTTTTAATAATATGAAGATGTTTACAGCTTGGTCCTACATGTATGACAATGAGGTCCACCCCACCTCCCACTGTCTTAGTGTGGAACTAATAAGTAGTAATGTTCTACAGGTAACTGAGGTTGGGTAGGGGGCTGTCTCAACATCGGTGACCTACTCTAGATCCACATGCTTATCCTGTATCTTTATGTTTCCAGCACAATGGATTGCACCTATTCAATTGAAAATTGGGGACGTAGACATTTAAGCAAATATAATGATAACGTCATGAGAATGTAATATAAACATGAGATCAGAACTAGTATGCTGATACGACTACCTTTCCTATCCACTCAATTTAAAATGTAAGCTATAAAGACCAATTTACAAAATACATCATTTTTGGACTGCAGCTTTTTTTTGGGGGGGGAGGGGGAGGGGGTAGGGTCACTACGTTTTTCTGGTGAGAGGGAATGAGGTTGCAAAAAAATCCTGAAAATGTAAGTTTTTTACCTGGATTAAAAAAAAACATGAATAATAAAAATCAACTAGATGGCTACTGTTGCAAGCAACAGACGGATTCCTCCTTTATTAGACCTTCCTCGGAATTGAAGTGTTAAAGTCCGTATAAAGAAGATGGAAAAAAGAATAGTTGCTTTAGTACCTTATTCACTTCAGCGAATGAGTCGAAAGAGCTTATGTTTTAATTTGGGACTCTTATTTATTTATCAACAAAATGGATAAAAAAAATTAAATACCTTTCATGTTTACGAAAGCTTTAAACTCCATGCTCTATCAATATCAAATCCTGTACAATTGCTTTCTCAAAACAGAATTGCACAATGATTTTGCAATGAGATAATTTCTATTAATAGAAAATGACAACAACATGAAAATGCAGATATGTAATGCTACTAAGAAATAGAGAACAAGAATAAAAGAGTTATCTTTCTTATACTATGTTAAGTTCAAACAAGAAGGACTACTTGTGTGAAGAATAAATAGTATAGGACAAAAAGTGTGTTTCTAAACGTGTAAATGATTGTTATGACCTTGAGAATGATCATTTGACCTTGAACCAATGTCATAAATGAAAGATATGTATTGTGATCATTCTCATTACGTTAGATCTTAATCTGAGCAAAGCTTAATATCTAATCAACCAAAGTCGGTTGTGACCTTGAAATGGAACAAATGACCTTGGGTCAAGGTCATGATGAAAGGGTTTGATGTAAGGAATATTTGTGTAAAGGTTGAACTCACAAAGTCAAATAATCTTTGTTTTATAGAATAAAATTTGTTGTGACCTTGAGAATGAGAATTTGACCTTGGGTCAAGGTCATGGTGAAAGAGCTTGACTGAACAATGATATGTATGAAGTTTGAACTCTGAAGGTAAAATAATCTTTGTTCTATAGGCAAAAGTTTGATGTGACCTTGAGAATCAAAATATGACCTTGGCTCAAGGTCAAGGTGAAAGAGCTTTGTTTAATGATAATATGTATGAAGTTTGAACTCTGAAGGTCAAATGGTTTTTGTTCTATAGGCAAAAATTTGTTGTGACCTTGAAAATGAAAATTTGACCTTGAAAGTAGGTCAATATTAAATGACCACCTATAAGTAACCTACTAACAAAGTTTCAACTCAAAATCTCAAAAACTGTAGAAATTGGCACTGTGCCAATTTAAAGTTCCATTTTCAACTGCGAATAGCGTGAAAACCGTAAATATTTTATCGAGCATGTAAGCGTATAAAAGTTTACAATTTTCCCAAAGAACATTTTAAAACAAATTTCGTTCAAATCGTACGGTTAGTTTAGGAGTTATAAGTGTTTAAAGATTTGACCTTTGATGACCTCCAGCGGGGGCATTAGTGAGCTTATCGACAAACAAAAAATAGTTAAAGAAGATCTTGGCATGCTCTTTCTGATGGTACCATCCCTTTTGTTCTGTGTGAAAAGACCTTTGAATAAAGTCTCTGGAAATGATGAGGGGGTAAGAATAAAAATAATAATAATAACTAGATGGCTACTGCTGCAAGCAACAGACGGATTCCTCCTTTATTTGACCTTCCTCGGAACTGAAATGTTAAAATCCGAATAAAGAAGATGAAAAAAGAATAGTTGCTTTAGTACCTTATTCACTTCAGGAAATGAGTCAAAAGAGCTTATGTCTAACTTGGGACTCTTATCTATTTATCGACAAAAAAGAAGAAAAAAACGATAAATACCTTTCAAGTTTAGGAAGGCTTTAAACTCCTAGATCTATTCTATCCATTTTGAATCCTGTTAAATAACTATTCCAAAAAGAATTGCACGATGACTTAGCAATGAGAAAATTTCTATAAATAGAGAATGACAACAGCATGAAAGTACAGACAAGTAATGCTACTAAGATAAAAAAAAAGAAACAGAGAACAAGAATAAAAGAGTTATCTATCTTACTATGTAAAGTTCAATCAAGAAGTACTACTTGTGTGAGGAATAAATATTTAAGAACAAAATCCTATCAATCCTACAAGAGTAAATGTTTGTTATGACCTTGAAAAAGTTTATTTGACCTTGAATCTAGGTCATGGATGAAAGATAAGCATTTTAGTTTATTATCATCAAGATTTCTTTTCATCTATTCAAAGCTCAATATTTTATCAACAAAAGTCTGTTGTGACCTTAACATCGAACAAATGACCTTTGGTCAAGGTCAAGGTGAAACCACTTGATGCAAGGAATATTTGCGCCAAGTTTGAACTCTCAAGGTCAAATGGTCTTTGTTCTATAGGAAAAATTTTGTTGTGACCTTGAGAATGAGAATTTGACCTTGGGTCAAGGTCAAGGTGAAAGGGCTTGGATCAATGATTGTATTTATGAAGTTTGAAGTGTCAAGGTCAAATAGTCATTGTTCTGTAGGCAAAGGTTTGTTGTGACCTTGAGAATAGTAATTTGACCTTGAAACTAGGCCATCATCAATGACTACCTATAAGTAATCTACCATCCAAGTTTCAACTCAAAATCTTAAAAACTGTAGAAATTGGCACTGTGCCAATTTAAAGTTCCATTTTCAACTCAAAATAGCACGAAAACCGTAAATATTTTATCGAGCATGTAAGCGTATAAAAGTTTGCAAATTTCCCAAAGAACAATTCAAAACAAATTTCATTCAAATCGCGCGGTTAGTTTAGGAGTTATAAGGTTTTAAAGATTACCTTTGATGACTTCTAGCGGGGGCATATGTGAACCTTTCGACAAGAAAAAAATTTTAAATTAAGATCTTTATTTGCTCTTTCACATGATACTTTCCATTTTGTCATATGATGCGGTACTTTGTTGTAAAGTCTCTGGATTGGTTTGGGGGTAAGAATAATAATAATAATAAGAATAACTAGATGGCTACTGTTGCAAGCAACAGACGGATTCCTCCTTTATTAGACCTTCCTCGGAACTGAAGTGTTAAAATCCGAATAAAGAAGATGGAAAAAAGAATAGTTGCTTTTGTACCTAATTCACTTCAGCAAATGAGGCAAAGGAGCTTATGTCTAATTTGGGACTCTTATTTATTTATCGACAAAATAGAAGAAAAAGATGATAAATACCTTTCAAGTTTAGGAAGGCTTTAAACTCCTAGATCTATTCTATCCATTTTGATTCCTTTGAAATTACTATCCCAAAAAGAATTGCACAATGAATTAGCAATGAGAAAATTTCTATAAATAGAGAATGACAACAGCATGAAAGTACAGACAAGTAATGCTACTAAGATAAAAAAAGGAAACATAGAACAAGAATAAAAGAGTTATCTATCTTACTATGTAAAGTTCAAATAAGAAGTACTACTTGTGTGAAGAATAAATATTTAAGAACAAAATTCTCTCAATCCTACAAGAGTAAATGTTTGTTATGACCTTGAAAAAGTTTATTTGACCTTGAACCAAGGTCATGGATGAAAGATAAGCATTTTAGTTTATTCTCATCAAAATTCCTTTTCATCTATTCAAAGCTCAATATTTTATCAACAAAAGTCTGTTTTGACCTTGAAATCAAACAAATGACCTTGGGTCAAGGTCAAGGTGAAAGGACTTGATGTAAGGAACATTTGCGCAAAGTTTGAACTCTCAAGGTCAAATGGTCTTTGTTCTATGGGAAAATTTTTGTTGTGACCTTGAGAATGAGAATTTGACCTTGGGTCAAGGTCAAGGTGATGGGGCTTGGATCAATGATTGTATTTATGAAGTTTGAACTGTCAAGGTCAAATAGTCTTTGTTCTATAGGCAAAAGTTTGTTGTGACCTTGAGAATCAAAATTTGACCTTGAAACTAGGTCATCATCAATGACTACCTATAAGTAACCTACCATCCAAGTTTCAACTCAAAATTTCAAAAACTGTAGAAATTGGCACTGTGCCAATTTAAAGTTCCAATTTCAACTCAAAATAGCGCGAAAACCGTAAATATTTTATCGAGCATGTAAGCGTATAAAAGTTTGCAAATTTCCCAAAGAACAATATAAAGCAAATTTCATTCAAATCGCACGGTTAGTTTAGGAGTTATAAGGTTTTAAAGATTTTACCTTTGATGACCTCTAGCGGGGGCATACGTAAACTTTTCGACAAGAAAAAAAATATATATGAAGATCTTTATTTGCTCTTTCATATGATACTTTCCATTTTATCATATGATGCGGTACTTTGTTGTAAAGTCTCTGGATTGGCTTGGGGGTAAGAATAATAATAATAATAATAATAAGAATAATAAGAATAAAGAAAAGACAATACAATAACAGAAAGGATTCCGACGGAAGTCGGAATCCTTAATAAGAATAAAGAAAAGACAATACAATAACAGAAAGGATTCCGACGGAAGTCGGAATCCTTAATAATAATAAGAATAATAATAAGAATAAAGAAAAGACATTGCAATAACAGAAAGGATTCCGACGGAAAAGTCGGAATCCTTAATAAGAAACCAAGTAGGTCAACGCAAGTCGCACGGTTTTAAGGGTGGCTGTGGGCAACATATATCATACACAGACCATACATAGCAGTTACCAAATCCGAGCGGAAGCCGTACGGACCTACAGAAAACGCACTGACCAAGTATGTACGGATCCCCAAAATTTTGCCCACGTTTTTGCAAGAAGACGAAGTTGGGACCTTGACTGTCATGCATATGGTTATAATGTCCAGTCAACAGATAAAGATATAGAAACAGACACGCATTTCAAAGAATTGTACTGTGAATAAAATAATAATTTCCTCTTTATATAGACGTTGGTCTTTGAACAATGAATATCGAACAGTTTACTGAATAAAGACGTTGTAATAGATTTGCGTATCGTAGTGTCCGTGCCGTGGAAACCTTGCTCCCTTAATTTTTTTAGCAGTGTATACAGGTGATCTAATTAAAAACAAAATGCCATGGATAAAAACAGAAAGACCGACCAGAAAAACAACTTGCCCCGCAGCGAGCTGAATTCAGAAATGACTTGCTCGACCGATTTTTGATACGGCACGGGCAATCGGACAAACGCTTATGTTCAACCCTGTAGGTGCATGGAACGCAATAACTTGGATATGCGTCAACAGATTTCCATGATATTTGTACATTGTGATCAGACTTTGAAGAGGAAGCCGCCTTTCGATTTTCATGTTTATCCGATTTGTCCTTATGGAGTTATGGGACTTATATATTTTGATGTTGTGAAAAAAATCCCAACAGGCGTATCTTGCTGCGTGAGCATAGGCTTAATAACAGAAATATGTAACGGGTTTTTAATTTTTTTGTCGCATAACCAAGATATTGTGTGTAATAGGAAGGGGGGGGGGGGTGGGTTATATGCACATACATGTTAAGCTAAGGGCAAAATATAGGCGCATGGAACGCAATAACTTGAATATGCGTCAATGGATTTCCATGATATTCATACATTTTGAATGGACTGTGGAGAGGAAGCCGCCTTTCGATTTTCAGGTTCATTCAATATGTCGTTACAGAGTTATGGGACTTAGATATTTTAGAATACAGTAAAAATATACTAAAATAGTTAAAAATTATTTAAAAATCTATTTCTGGTTGAAATGTTTTGAAATTTTATATACTTAAGGTAGAAAGGATGCTCTTTCACATATGTAACGGGTTTTTAATTTTTTGGTCGCATAACCGAGATATTATGTGTAATGGGAGGGGGGGGGTTATATGCACAAACATGTTAAGCTAAGGGCAAAATATAGGCGCATGGAACGCAATAACTTGAATATACAGGATATTTGTACATTGTGATCAGACTTTGAAGAAGAAGCCGCCTTTCGATTTTCAGGTTCATCTGATTTGTCATTACGGAGTTATGGGACTTGGATATTTTAAATACAATGAAAATATACTAAAATAGTGAAAAATTCTTTAAAAATCTATTTTTGGTCAAAATGTTTTGAAATTTTGTATACTTCAAGTAGAAAGGATGTTCTTTCACATATATAATGGGTTCTTGAATTTTTTGTCACATAATCCAGAAATTATGTGTGATGGGGGGGGGGGGGGTGGGTTATATGCACATACATGTTAAGCTAAGGGCAAAATATAGGTGCATGGAACGCAATAACTTGAATATGCGTTAACAGATTTTCATGATTTTTTTACCTTGTGATCAGACTTTGAAGAGGAAGCCGCCTTTTGATTTTAAGGTTCATCCGATTTGTCCTTATGGAGTTATGGGACTTAGATATTTTGGTGTTGTGAAAAAAATCGCAACGGGCGTATCTTGCTGCGTGAGCGTAGGCTTTATTATTTGTACTTGTCAAACACTAATTCGACCGAAAACAATGTTATTATTTTCCACGTTGAATATTTCCGATTACATGTATAATCGATTCTTAAAACTATAATCAATTAATTGAAATCGAAGGGTATTGGCGATGATGTCGCCGATGTCGGCGATCATCGTTACAACACTACCTTGACCTTTTACATATTTCACATACCTAACAGAAAATGGTGTTTACACTAACATGGATGCCAACGGGGGGCATTCGTGTTTCACAAACACAGGCTTTATTTTTCTGTCTTCTTTATTCGGATTTTAACATATCACTTCTAAGGAAGATCTAATAAAGGATAAATCTATCTGTTGCGTGCAACAGTAGCCATCTAGTTAATGTAATTGATGTGACCAAAATTTGACAAATAAATGTTGAAATTTTAAGGAATACTCTGCATTTGAAATTATAAGGAATACCCTGTATTTGTTTCCATAGTTTGTTTCCAATGTTCATCAAACGTTGCATGTAAGTTGTCCATGGTGAGAAGAGGACACCGTTTGATTTTCAAGGTCAAAGTCAAGATCACAATAAACGATAATAGAAAAAAACATTTTCACACACTACTTCCAATATTCATCAAGCTTGACATTGAAGATGTCCATGGTTAAAAGATGACACATAGTCAGAGGTCAAAGGTCAAGGTCACAGATTGGGGATAGCAGAAAAGCTTATGGACGCTCTAGAGGTCACAGTTCACTTGCAATATTTATCAAATTTTGCATGCCTACAGTGAGAAGACGACACTTACTGGCTTCAAGGTCAAAGGTCAAGGTCACAATTGGCAGTTCATGTAACAGAAAAACCATAAAGAAGTCAAAGTTTACTATCAATATTCATCAAACTTTGCAAGTAAGTTGTCCTTGGTGAGAAGAGGACACCTATTGAATTACAAATTGCCAAAGAGAAATAGAATGTTTTAAAAAACTGCTAATGACTATGAAATAAAGGGAGTAGATCACAATAATGTACATACATATATTTTTTTAGGTAACAGTCACGTTTTTGGAAACTGAACCAGGATACCTAGATGCAGTAAAATCATTTTTTGAACATGAAAAATCTTCTGGAAAAATAACTCTGAGTACAGAGTGTGATATTCTTTCAAAAGAAGAAAGAAGGGAATTTGTGGCTTTCCTTGCAGAGCTTTGTTTTCTCCAAAGGCTCAAGAAGAAAAATGACCACAGGGACTTATTCTTATCGCAATAGAACAAAAAAAAAATAAACAACATCAGGGACAACTCTTGGTAAGTGTAACTTTATTTTAAAACTCTTATGAATACTGTAAATAAGTTTTTATAAGCCAGGGACCATTTTTCGTCCAGGGTTTTAGAGAATGGTTGTGGTCATTTTCTCCTTTATCTTACACATCTACGTAACCTCATCCAACACCAGTGCGCAGGAAGTTTAATCAAATGAGAATTCATCCTTTTTGCATGCATATATCATTGTAATAGCTCTATTGTGCATCCATACCCTTAGGGCCTTGGAAAATTCTAATGAATCTACTGGAAAATTAGCTATTGTATGACATTTTGATAGAGATAATTCTTTTTGCATAATGATAAGTTTTTAGCTTCTTTTCAAGTTGCATGTACATCTGATATATTGCTCCTTTACAACTGTTATCTTGGAAAATGGGTGTGTCAGACAGAAATCATAGGATACCTTAAAAACTTTTATTAGCCGAGTAGCAAAACTTAATATACTTACTCACTAGGTCACAAGACTCTGATTATTGAAACAATTTTAAGCTCTTCTGGTCAAAGATCAGTCGAGTTTATGCAATCCCCCTGTGTCTGTCTGTCTGTCTGTCTGTCCGTTATACTTTTCTTGTGAGTGTGAATCCTCTGAATTTGTGAATAGTGCAAAATAAATTCTTTTTGCGTTATAATGGGCCTGTGGTTTAGTTGTGCACCTGGTATTTTGTTTGAGCCCCTGACCCCCAGGGTCTTGGAAAATGGGTGTGGTCATTTTCTCCTATATATCTCTTTGTTATCTTGTGAGCACCAATTCTCAGAAAGTATAATTGATAGAAAGATCATTCTGAAAGCATTATTCATAGTCTGTGGTCTAGTTGTGCTCCTGATATTTTGTTTGAGCCCTGACCCCCAGGGTCTTGGAAAATGGGTCTTGTTTTTGAGCTAATAGCTCTAAGTGATCACCTTAATTTTTTCACGCTAGAGGGCCCCAATTCTGTACATGTATAATTTGAAGCACAAACCAATCAAATCACAGGGTTTTCAGCATCGTGACGTATGAAATCTTCCAATCTTCTTCTGCCGGAGAAAGTGAAGGGCTGATGCTGCCTCTATGTATAAACGATGTAACTCTGTTTACTTTAGAATCAAGCTGTTTTGTTACGTAGAAGCGTATGTTTATGTAGTGAGCTTATAAACACGTAAACACGAAAAATAGAACAATGTACATGTGTGGATACGTGTTTATTTCATTGATGAGGGAGGGGCCAAAGCATTACGGGTCGTTGATGAGGAAGGTATAATTATGTATACGATGTACCTGATACTAATCGGAGATACGTTTCATAACTTATTATAAGTAGCTGTACTGATCCAATCCCCTGTCCTTTTGAAATTGAACATCTGAACAGGCATGTATACATACGTAAGTTCCTGATGTGAAATAAGAGAGAGAGTGAGAGAGGGGGGGATACAACTATATTCAGCGTTAAATTTTTTTTATGGGAAATGTCTTATTGTTGGTTACTGTTTTAGAAAATCCAACACTAAAAAAATTGAGAAAAATTATTTGTTCATTATTACGTACACCATTTCATTTTCTAGAAACTTTGCAAAAGAAGCCGTGGAATATTATATATATGTATATTATAATATTGATATATACAGATAATCAATAACTAACCGACTCGCGCCGCTCAACGCTTCGTAAAATGAAACTGTTTTTACAGAATACTGAATTTAGACACTATTTATTCTTTATTCTAATATGACTTGAGATTTTCTCCCTATATGTACCATAGAACTCGCCTGGTGTAAAATCTCCAACAAAGTTCCAGTGCGCTAAGCTCCGCCCATTCATGTGCTATATGAGAATAGAAATAACAACTAGCTAGCCGTGATTCATTGTCCAGTAATTCCACTCGTCACATGAACAAATCAAATTATCACCTCGCCGCTTCGCGGCTCGGTGATAGTTTGATTGGTTCATGCGACTCGTGGAATTACTGGACAATAAACCACGGCTAAATAGTTGTTATTTCTTAATTCGTTAATTTTTTAGCCGAATTGCAAAGCAATTCCGGCCTATAGATTGACGATGTCCGTCCGTCTGTCCGTCTGTCTGCCATCAACATTTTTGGTTAAAGTTTCTGGTTGAGGCAAAATCTAAGGAACTTTATGGAGTAGAAACTTTATATTATACATGAAGCTTGCCCATGACAAGACCTTTCAATTTATGCCATAACATTTGACCTATAGACATTGACCTTGGACTTTGACCTAGTTAAAGATTTTGGTTAAAGTTTCTGGTTGAGGCAAAATCTAAGTAACTATATGCAGTAGAAACTTTATATTATAGATGAAGCTTGCCCATCACAAGGCCTTTCAATTTATTTCGTAACATTTGACTTAGTGACCTTGACCTTGGACTTTGACCTTCTCAAAGATTTTGGTTAAAGTTCCAGGTTTAAGCAAAATCTATATAACTGTATGCAGTAGAAACTTTATATTATACACGAAGCTTGCCCATGACAAGACCTGTGACCTTGACCTTGGACTTTGACCTAGTTAAGGATTTTGGTTAAAGTTCCTGGTATGGAACTGTGTGCAGTAGAAACGTTATTTTATACATGTAGGTTGCCTCTGACAAAACCTTTCAATTTATGCTGTATTATTTGACCTATTGACCTTGACCCAGTTAGTGACAAAAACTTACTTTGCAATCTGGCATACCGTCTTTAGCTTGTTACCCTCGCCAATTTTCATATCATTTTCAGAAAGTAAATGTAAAACACAAAGATATTTAGAATCATTTTCGTTGTATGCACGGTTCCCGTCCCGTTTCCCCTTTCTAAATTTCGATCTAAGTGTAAAAAAAACGAGAAGATACGTACATTTTGTATTAGTTGTTTATACATTTTTAGCTCGACTGCACTTTAGTGCAAAAGAGCTATTGCAATACCCCCGGCGCCGGCGTCGTCCGAACTAGATGATAAGGTAAATGTTAAGATTACACATTTACCTTTCCTATATTCATATTCTGTTGGTTTTTTTTGTTGCAAATGTTTAATTATACATCATTTAATATATCCAGATGAGGATAAAGCCCCTGGGGTTGGGATTTTTAAAATTATTTCAAATGATAAGGCAAATGTTGAGATGATAAGGTAAATGTTAAGATAGCAATAAAGTCTATAAAAGCCAATATTGAGCAAAGTATAAGTGCTACATGTACCAAACTTACATATTTGATGTATCTTTGATCAAACTTTCATAAAATGACCTTGACCTACCTTTTTCTGCTTGAATGATTTAACCTTTAAAAGCCAATATTGAGCAAAGTATAAGTGCTACATGTACCAAACTTGCATATTGGATGTATCTTTGATCAAACTTTCATAAAATGACCTTGACCTACTTTTTTCCGCTTGAATGATTTTACCTTTAAAAGTCAATATTGAGCAAAGTATAAGTGCTACATGTACCAAACTTGCATATTGGATGTATCTTTGATCAAACTTTCATAAAATGACCTTGACCTACTTTTTTCTGCTTGAATGATTTTACCTTTAAAAGCCAATTTTGAGCAAAGTATAAGTGCTACATGTACCAAACTTGCATATTGGATGTATCTATGATCAAACTTTCATAAAATGACCTTGACCTACTTTTTTCCGCTTGAATGATTTTACCTTTAAAAGCCAATATTGAGCAAAGTATAAGTGCTACATGTACCAAACTTGCATATTGGATGTATCTATGATCAAACTTTCATAAAATGACCTCGACCTACTTTTTTCCGCTTGAATGATTTTACCTTTAAAAGCCAATATTGAGCAACGTATAAGTGCTACATGTACCAAACTTGCATATTGGATGTATCTTTGATCAAACTTTCATAAAATGACCTTGACCTACTTTTTCCGCTTGAATTATTTTACCTTTAAAAGCCAATATTGAGAAAAGTATAAGTGCTACATGCACCAGACTTGCATATTGGATGCATCTTGGGTTAGACTATTGAAATATGACCTTGACCTACTGTCATGCATTCTTAGATCAGTCCAGTAACTGCCATATTACCAAGAAAAAAACATGCAACTATTTCAACATACAAGGTATGTATTTAGAACTTGATAGCATAACTTTCCATGTCTGATGATTCATGGTTTCGTTTAGAATTTTCCTATATATATGCAGTGTTCTGCATCTCAAAGAGTGTGGGCTTTTTTCAGCTCATATGAGCAAAGCGTAAGTGACCTTTTGTCATAGTGTATCCTCTGTCATTGGTTCACCATAAACTAATTTTAATTTATAACTTTAAATTTTTTATGTGACTTGATATATGTTGTTGCCTGAGAAAGGGAGTTTAAATAAATTGGCTGTCATGAGAGATATTACGCTATGCAGTCGAGCATTAGGTGACACTGGCAACTATTTTTGTATATCAAAAATATCTTTCTCAAATTAATCCTTCCAATGTGCAAACTTTTAATTAGTATATAATAATTACGACTACCCCACATCATGCATAGACTTTTAAAATTAACATAATAAAAAAGGTCGCCAGTTTAAAGGCATTGATACATTCCAGACAACGAGAATACTTATGGAATTTAAGATTTAAGATTGGAAGTGAAGAAGAATGTACCAAGGAAAGACAAATTTAATGAAAATATAGACCTTGAATGCATTTTAATCTTTTTCCTCAGAAATTGAACATAAGACACTACCAGTACAAGATTCTCTCTCTCTCTCAGACACGTCTGTCTTCATTATATGTCATACCAGGTCTGTAAGTATTTCTACATAGGACTCGATGAAAGCCTCTAGCTGAATAAACTCCTTTAATTAATTGACCGGTATGAAATGAAAAACTCTGATAACACGAAGAAACCAGAAACCGGAAACTTTTTTAAATGAAATGCATTTTATTTTTTCATTCGTTTTTTAAAGAAATTCAAGGAATTTTTTTTCCCCGTAATGGGAGATTTGGGGGCATATAGCGCTTTTGGTCGGTCCGTCTGTCTGTCTGCCTGTTTGTCTGTTTGTCCGCAAAATCTTTAACCTTGGCCATGACTTTTGAATGATAAGTGATAGGGCTTTCATATTTCACATATGTATTCCTTGTGATAAGACCTTTCCATGGATACCAATTTTTTATACCTTGTGACCTTGACCTCTCAGTTTGACCTACTTTTGAAAAACTTTAACCTTGGGAATAACTTTCGAATGGTAAGTGATAAGGCTTTCATATTTCATATATATATTCCTTGTGACAAGACCTTTCCATGGATACCAAAAGTTTTTTACCTTGTGACCTTGACCATTGAGTTTGACCTACTTTTGAAAGACTTTAGCCTTCGCCATAACTTTTGAATGGCAAGTGACAGGGCTTTCATATTTCACATGTGCATTCCTTGTGACAAGACCTTTTTATTGATACCAAAATTTTTGACCTTGTGACCTTGACCTTGGAGTTTGACCTACTTTTGAAAAACTTTAACCTTGGCCATAACTTTTGAATGGTAAGTGATAGGGTTTTGATATTTATCATATGTTTTCCTTGCCAAAAGACCTTTCCATGGATACCAAAATTTTTGACCTTGTGACCTTGACTTTGGAGTTTGACCTATTTTTGAGAAACTTTAACTTTGGGCATAACTTTCGAATGGTAAGTGATAGGGCTTTCATATTTCACATGTGTATTCCTTGTGACAAGACCTTTCCATGGATACCAATATTTTTGACCTTGTGACCTTGACCTTGCAGTTTGATGTACTTTTGAAAAACTTTTAACTTAGCCATACCTTTTGAATGGTAAGTGATATGGTTTTCATATTTCACATGTGTATTCCTTGCGACAAGACCTTTCAATGAATACCAAAATTTTTTACCTTGTGACCTTGACCTTGGAGTTTGATCTACTTTCGCAAAACTTTAACCTTGGCCATAACTTCTGAATGGTAAGTGATAGGGCTTTCATAATTCACATGTGTTTTCTTTGTGACAAGACCTTTCATGGATACCAAAGTTATTTACCTCTTGAACTTTACCTTGGTGTTTGACCTAATTTCGAAAATATAAATTCAAATTTTTTTTTTTAATTTAGCCATAACTTTTGAATGCTAATTGATAT
Organism: Pinctada imbricata; assembly: GCA_033119305.1. NCBI lineage: Eukaryota > Metazoa > Mollusca > Bivalvia > Pterioida > Pteriidae > Pinctada > Pinctada imbricata. The sequence continues at coordinate 39,195,610 of VSWD01000009.1, read as the reverse complement.
GGCTTTCATATTCCTTGTGGCAAGAATTTTCCATGATACCAAATTTGACCCTGCCCTCAAAATGTGAAACTACTTTTCAGCTGTTTTACTGTCAAAGATGCCAACGGGGACATTCTTGTTTCACAAACACAGGTTTTATTCCTTAGATCATTATAGAATTCAAGGAATATTAATGGAAGATATGGGTGTCGCCATTTTCTCCTATATTACCCTATGTAATGTCTTGAGCACAAATTATCAGAAAGTATAATTGATAGAAAGAGAATTGTTTTTGCATCATCTTAAATCTGTGGTCTAGATATGCACCTTGTGTTTAGTTTGAACCTCCAACCCCCAGGTTCTTTGAAGATGGGTGTGTTAATTTTTTCCTAAATACCTCTTTGTAATCTTGTGAGCACTAATTCTCAGAAAGTATAATTGATAGAGAGTTAACTCTTTTTGCATTACATTAATTATTCTCTGGTCTTGTATTTTGTTTAAGCCCCTGATCCCCAGGTTCTTGGAAAATGGGTGTGTCACTTAGATTAATTAAAGCATTCAACCAGGAGAGCTTCAGTCTCATCAGAGACTTCTGGTTTAGCTCACCTGAGCAAAGCTCAAGTGAGCTATTGTCACAGCACGCCTTCCATCGTCCCTTGTCGTTGTCCAACATCTCCTCTGCAACCGCTACACAAAACTTCACGAAACCTTACAGGAAGCAAGTACTCAAGGTCCTCTTCCAAGTTTGTGTTTTCGTGTCGATTGGTAAACAAATTTGGCCACCAAGGACTCTGATTTCCTGAAGCATTTTTGACTTCTCTGCAACTGCTGCACAGAATTTCCCGAAACCTTACAGGAAGCAAGTACTAAAGGACCTCTACGTAGTTTGTGTTTTTGTGCCGATTGGTCAACAAATTTGGCTGCCGAGGGCTCAGATTGGCTGGCGCCTTTTCGACTTCTCCTCTGCAACTGCTGCACAGAATTTCACGAAACCTTGCAGGATGCAAGAACCCAAAATCCTCTACAAAGTTTGTGTTTCTCGTGCCTATCGCTCCACAACTATGATCGCTGAGGGCTCTGATTGGCTGACGCAATTTCCAGTTCTCCTCTGCAACAGCTGTACAGAATTTCATGAAACCTTACAGGAAGCAAGTACTCAAGGTCCTCTTCCAAAATTGTGTTTTTGTGCCGATCGGTAAACAAATATGGCCACCGAGGGAGAGAAAGTATAATTTCGAAGGCTCTGATTGGCAGACAGATTTTTACCATCTCCTCTGCAACCGTTCACAGAATTCCAAGTTTGTATTTTTGTACTGATTGATCAACAAATATGGCCGCCGAGGGCTCTGATTGGCTGATTCATTTTCGACTACTCCTCTGTAAGGTAGGCCTCTCATATTTCATACACACATTCATCATAAAGAGTACTACATTTTTGTACCATGACTTTCGACCTTGACTTTGGGCTTATGTTGCACAGTTGCAGTTTAGGTTAAGAAAATTTGAAAGCAAATATGGTGCATAAATGGTATGCTTTTCATGTTGCATCATAAAGGGTCCCATTTGTAAAAAAAAAAACATCCTGAGGGGGGTATAATTCGTCCACTTTAGAGCAGTTTTAGCTACTTTTGTTTCCACTCCGAAGTCAAATGATTGACACGTTTCTTTGTCAGAAATGCTCATATTTAACATTTTCATTTTATAACTGGATAAATATATGATTTTGTGCACTCATTTACTACATATTTGACACATATAAGATTCTAAATACTTTTTATGCCCCCGGAATCAAAGATTCGGGGGCATATAGTTTTTGGCCTGTCCGTCTGTTTGTCTGTTTATCTGTTTGTCTGTTTATCTGTTTGTCTGTTTGTCTGTTTGTCCGAAAAACTTTAACATTGGACATAACTTTTGAATAGGAAGTGATAGGGCTTTCATATTTCACATGTGTATTCCTTGTGACAAGACCTTTCCATTGATACCAAAATTTTTGACCTCGTGACCTTGACCTTGACCTTTGACCTACTTTTCAAAAACTTTAACATTGGGCATAACTTTTGAATGGTAAGTGATAGGGCTTTCATATTTCACATGTGTATTCCTTGTGACAAGACCTTTCCATTGATACCAAAATTTTTGACCTCGTGACCTTGACCTTGACCTTTGACCTACTTTTCAAAAACTTTAACATTGGGCATAACTTTTGAATGGGAAGTGATAGGGCTTTCATATTTCACATGTGTATTCCTTGTGACAAGACCTTTCCATTGATACCAAAATTTTTTACCTCGTGACCTTGACCTTGACCTTTGACCTACTTTTCAAAAATTTTAACATTGGGCATAACTTTTCAATGGGAAGTGATAGGGCTTTCATATTTCACATGTGTATTCCTTGTGACAAGACCTTTCCATTGATACCAAAATTTTTGACCTCGTGACCTTGACCTTTGACCTACTTTTCAAAAACTTTAACATTGGGCATAACTTTTATATGGGAAGTGATAGGGCTTTCATATTTCACATGTGTATTTCTTGTGACAAGATCTTTCCATTGATACCAAAATTTTTGACCTCGTGACCTTGACCTTGACCTTTGACCTACTTTTCAAAAACTTTAACATTGGGCATAACTTTTGAATGGGAAGTGTTAGGGCTTTCATATTTCACATGTGTATTCCTTGTGACAAGACCTTTCCATTGATACCAAAATTTTTGACCTCGTGACCTTGACCTTTGACCTACTTTTCAAAAACTTTAACATTGGGCATAACTTTTGAATGGGAAGTGATAGGGCTTCAATATTTCACATGTGTATTCCTTGTGACAAGACCTTTCCATTGATACCAACATTTTTGACCTCATGACCTTGACCTTGACCTTTGACCTACTTTTCAAAAACTTTAACATTTGGCATAACTTTTGAATGGGAAGTGATAGGGCTTTCATATTTCACATGTGTATTCCTTGTGACAAGACCTTTCCATTGATACCAAACTTTTTGACCTCGTGACCTTGACCTTTGACCTTTTAACCCAGTGACCTCACATATGTGTACTTAACAGAAAATAGTGTTCATACTACCAAAGATGCCACCGGGGGCATTCGTGTTTCACAAACACAGGCTTTATTAAGGTATTCAATGGGTAATGATGAAAAGTATGCCAAAAACATTGATATCAGTTGTATTCATGATTTAAGGTGATGTCACACGTTTCATGTTATACGACACTTATTTTCAGAAAAAAAGCATAATTCTGATTTCGTAATATAATTCAGATGTAAGGGATAATATTAGCAGGTCACCATCCAAAATTTTGAGATTTTGAAACTCATCAGACTTTTTAGCCATCCATTGATTGTAATGGAAATGCTCATTTCTTGGCTATATTTTTTTTTCAGCCCAAGATTTTCAAATGAAACTTCACATGTAGTTCCCTCATCATATCGTGCAAATTCTTATAGAAAGAAATCATTCAATGACCATGTCATATGCTTCAAAATCTGACCGAATGTGTAAATTATCATGTAAAAAATTAAAAGTGCAATTCGAGTTATCTTTCTTTACTATGTGACCAAAGACAAAAGCAACCGAATTCATGTAACCAACTTTTTGAAATAACATAGCAGTGTTCCTTCACTCACAAAGATTTCAATATGTAAATAAATAGAGCCGAATACAGATTTTGTGTGATAACACGACAGTATGTGCACATGTGTAATGATGTATTACCATATGGGTAACTATATTATAAGTTTCTCTACATTCAAACACTTTACTGTCACCTGACTTATTTCTGAATAGATACGACATATGTATGTAGGTAAAAAAGTCTTGACAAAATTTTCAAATAAGTTCAGTTTCAGCAAAAATGTGACTATTGTTGGTCACTCTAGGCTTACCATTACTTTGCAAAGAAAAAAAAACCATTCGTGATTACCTACGAAATACAAACTGATTATTACACCTGCGCTCAGGCTCGAACCACGGTCTTCCTGCATGGTGGGCAAGATATCTACCTCTGAGCTATTGGACCGGCTTGCCGATTGAGTGATTATTACAAAGCCAGAACATCAAGACATCTTAAGTTACGAAAATCGGAAATCTTCAGCGTGGAGATTTCTTAAAAAATTCTCGTCTAAGGGAGGCTACTGAAACGCGTGTGATATCCCGTTAATATTTTTCTTTTTCAAATGATATGTTAAAAAGTTTTGTACTAAGCTAGTAGATATCGAAAAAAGAAAGATCAGGTTTGGGAGTTATCTCCCCTTGATCAAAAATATAGAAATAAATAAATTGCATAAAAACTAATCGGTGAACTTTTGACTTTTTTTTTGCAAAATTTGATCAAATATATTTTTTAGAATTTTTTTTTCCAATCGATATTTGATGCCCCATCAATCTATTCAAAATAATAAGAAATATTCATTTTTCCAATACAATTCAATATTAACTGTAAGGGCCCTTAACTCTTAAAGTGATTTTTTAGGCGAGTTTCGCGTAGCGATTTCGGCTATGATAGTGATCGCAGGAACCACATGACCTCAGATTTGCATCACGTGACCTGACACGTGACATTCCCGGGCCCCAAAATGTATAAAAATATATATTCACACAGTTTTACTTAACTCCGATTGTGTTGCCCCATGACCCTGTACCTCATTATTCACCATATTTATATAAAGGCAGCGTACATTGCATTCCGCGTTTTAACAGTTGTTTCATAATGTTTAAAAAAAGTAAGATTATTTAAAAAAGGATACTTTAGGATGCAGTAAACATCAACTGTCTCGTGTGCACGTGTGTTGAGATTGCTTATAAGTTTATCTGCTATACTTTACCACGTGACACAATCCTGTAGGTAAAATTGTTCTCAGTGGGCAAGACAACGCAGAACATTCGGTTTTTAGCTCACCTCGACGAAGTTGAGTGAGCTTATGCTATAACCCCACGCGTCCGCGTCCGCGTCCGCGTCCGTGTCCGCGTCCGCGTCCGGTTAAGAAGTTTGGGGTAGCTCAGTATCTGACAAAGTACTAATGCTACAGTAACCAAACTTGCACAAGTGATTCATCTTTGGATGCTGAGGTGAACCCATGCATCGGATGCAGCATCTGACCTACATTTTCCGCTTGAGTGACTTGGTTAAGAAGTTTGGGGTAGCTCAGTATCTGACAAAGTGCTAATGCTACAGTTACCAAACTGGCACAAGTGATTCATCTTTGGATGCTGAGGTGAACCCATGCATCGTATTCAGCATCTGACCTACATTTTCCGCTTGAGTGACTTGGTTAAGAAGTTTGGGGTAGCTCAGTATCTGAAAAAGTACTGATGCTACAGTAACCAAACTTGCACAAGTGATTCATCTTTGGATGCTGAGGTGAACCCATGCATCGGATGCAGCATCTGACCTACATTTTCCGCTTGAGTGACTTGGTTAAGAAGTTTGGGGTAGCTCAGTATCTGACAAAGTGCTAATGCTACAGTTACCAAACTGGCACAAGTGATTCATCTTTGGATGCTGAGGTGAACCCATGCATCGTATGCAGCATCTGACCTACATTTTCCGCTTGAGTGACTTGGTTAAGAAGTTTGGGGTAGCTCAGTATCTGACAAAGTACTGATGCTACAGTAACCAAACTTGCACAAGTGATTCATCTTGGGATGCTGAGGTGAACCCATGCATCGGATGCAGCATCTGACCTACATTTTCCGCTTGAGTGATTTGGATAAGAAGTTTGGGGTAGCTCAGTATCTGACAAAGTACTAATGCTACAGTAACCAAACTTGCACAAGTGATTCATCTTTGGATGCCGAGATGGATCCATGCATCGGATGCAGCATCTGACCTACTTTTTCCACTTGAGTGATTTCGCTTTTAAAAGCCAATATTGAGCAAAGTATAAGTGCTACATGTACCAAACTTGCATATTGGATGTATCTTTGATCAAACTTTCATAAAATGACCTTGACCTACTTTTTCCGCTTGAGTGATTTTGCCTTTAAAAGCCAATATTGAGCAAAGTATAAGTGCTAGATGTTCCAAACTTGCATATTAGATGTATCTTTGATCAAACTTTCATAAAATGACCTCGACCTACTTTTTCCGCTTGAGTGATTTTGCCTTTAAAAGCCAATATTGAGCAAAGTATAAGTGATACATGTACCAAACTTGCATATTGGATGTATCTTTGATCAATCTTTCATAAAATGACCTTGACCTACTTTTTCCGCTTGAGTGATTTTGCTCTATAAAGCCAATATTGAGCAAAGTATAACTGCTATATGTACCAAACTTGCATATTGGATGTATCTTTGATCAAACTTTCATAAAATGACCTCGACCTACTTTTTCCGCTTGAGTGATTTTGCCTTTAAAAGCCAATATTGATCAAAGTATAAGTGATACATGTACCAAACTTGCATATTGGATGTATCTTTGATCAATCTTTCATAAAATGACCTTGACCTACTTTTTCCGCTTGAGTGATTTTGCTCTATAAAGCCAATATTGAGCAAAGTATAACTGCTACATGTACCAAACTTGCATATTGGATGTATCTTTGATCAAACTGTCATAAAATGACCTTGACCTACTTTTTCTGCTTGAGTCGTTTTGCCTTTAAAAGCCAATATACATGTACTAAGAAATATGTTTGAATTGAATTTTGCTGTCACGAGGTGAGCTTCGTAATCTGTGATTACCTATGTTTCTATAATTTCGTGTAATATAGACCAATGCGCTATGAACGCTTGATTGATTGTGAATTCTAAAACAGTAGAGATCAGAACAAGACTACGGTAAAAGTTCGTCCAATCAGATTGCTTATTCCAATTCAGTCCAATCTATGTAAACCAGAAGTCTCTGATGAGACTGAAGCTCTCCTGGTTGATTTGTTCATATACACTCAAGAGAATGTATACTATTAGTTATAGTGTTTTACAGGGGGGATACAGAAATATATTGGGTCGATGAAAAAAGTTGTATTGGGCGAGGCGAAGCCCTGTAAAACACTTTATCCCACCTCTGGCAAATTTCTTGCAATCTGATTGGTCGAGAAGAACCGAATATTATGTTGTATTATGTTACTGACATGATATTATTTTAATATCCTGCTTCTACAAAGACGCTTTACGCTTTTGACGTCACAGAGATGTTTTTAGCTCACCTCGACGAAGTTGAGTGAGCTTATGCTATAACCCCACGCGTCCGCGTCCGCGTCCGTGTCCGCGTCCGCGTCCGGTTAAGAAGTTTGGGGTAGCTCAGTATCTGACAAAGTACTAATGCTACAGTAACCAAACTGGCACAAGTGATTCATCTTTCGATGCTGAGGTGAACCCATACATCGGATGCAGCATCTGACCTACATTTTCCGCTTGAGTGACTTGGTTAAGAAGTTTGGAGTAGCTCAGTATCTGACAAAGTACTAATGCTACAGTAACCAAACTGGCACAAGTGATTCATCTTTGGATGCTGAGGTGAACCCATGCATCGTATGCATCATCTGACCTACATTTTCCGCTTGAGTGACTTGGTTAAGAAGTTTGGGGTAGCTCAGTATCTGACAAAGCACTAATGCTACAGTAACCAAACTGGCACAAGTGATTCATCTTTGGATGCTGAGGTGAACCCATGCATCGTATGCAGCATCTGACCTACATTTTCCGCTTGAGTGACTTGGTTAAGAAGTTTGGGGTAGCTCAGTATCTGACAAAGTACTGATGCTACAGTAACCAAACTTGCACAAGTGATTCATCTTTTGATGCTGAGGTGAACCCATGCATCGGATGCAGCATCTGACCTACATTTTCCGCTTGAGTGACTTGGTTATGAAGTTTGGGGTAGCTCAGTATCTGACAAAGTAATAATGCTACAGTAACCAAACTTGCACAAGTGATTCATCTTTGGATGCCGAGATGGACCCAATCATCGGATGCAGCATCTGACCTACTTTTTCCACTTGAGTGATTTCGCTTTTAAAAGCCAATATTGAGCAAAGTATAAGTGCTACATGTACCAAACTTGCATATTAGATGTATCTTTGATCAAACTTTCATAAAATGACCTTGACCTACTTTTTCCACTTGAGTGATTTTGCCTTTAAAAGCCAATATTTAGCAAAGTATAAGTGCTAGATGTTCCAAACTTGCATATTAGATGTATCTTTGATCAAACTTTCATAAAATGACCTCGACCTACTTTTTCCGCTTGAGTGATTTTGCCTTTAAAAGCCAATATTGAGCAAAGTATAAGTGATACATGTACCAAACTTGCATATTGGATGTATCTTTGATCAATCTTTCATAAAATGACCTTGACCTACTTTTTCCGCTTGAGTGATTTTGCTCTATAAAGCCAATATTGAGCATAGTATAACTGCTACATGTACCAAACTTGCATATTGGATGTATCTTTGATCAAACTTTCATAAAATGACCTCGACCTACTTTTTCTGCTTGAGTGATTTTGCCTTTAAAAGCCAATATTGAGCAAAGTATAAGTGATACATGTACCAAACTTGCATATTGGATGTACCTTTGATCAATCTTTCATAAAATGACCTTGACCTACTTTTTCCGCTTGAGTGATTTTGCTCTATAAAGCCAATATTGAGCATAGTATAACTGCTACATGTACCAAACTTGCATATTGGATGTATCTTTGATCAAACTTTCATAAAATGACCTTGACCTACTTTTTCTGCTTGAGTGGTTTTGCCTTTAAAAGCCAATATACATGTACTAAGAAATAAGTTTGAATTGAATTTTGCTGTCACGAGGTGAGCTTCGTAATCTGTGATTACCTATGTTTTAAAATATGTTGGCGTAACATACACAAACCGAAAGCCGTCGGTGGGATAAATTCATTATACAGTGTTTTACAGGGGGATACAAAAATATATTGGGTCGATGAAAAAAGTTGTATTGGGCTCGACTTCGCCTCGCCCAATACAACTTTTTTCATCGACCGAATATATTTCTGTATCCCCCCTGTAAAACACTGTATAACTAATAGTATAACGAATTTATTCCACTGATGGCTTTGGTTTGTGTATGTTACTTCAACATATTTTAAAGCATTTTGGTGACGTCAAAAGCATAAAGCGTCTTAGTAGAAGCAGGATATTAAAATAATATCCTGTTAGTAAAATAATACTATACAAATATGGACTTGGTCGAGGTCATTATGTCATTATAATGACCCGATGAGATTTGTAATATTGACCGAGGCCGAAGGCCGAGGTCAATCTTAATAATTAATTGCACTTTTTGTGAAAAGTGTATGCAAACTTTTAAAATTAAACAAAATGACGATCTTAATTTTTATCGTAGATACTGAAATCAGGACAAATATCGCACCGAGTCATTATCTTCCGTCAGCGGTCATTATCGGAAAATAATGGCTCGCGCTCCAGCCAATCAGAATCGACGTTACATCCTGGTTATATAATATAACATAATATTTGGTTCTTCTTGACCAATCAGATTGCAAGAAATTTGCCAGAGGCGGGATTTATGTATATATCAAGGTTTTTTTTATGAGAACCAACAACCACATGCCCATGCATATCCATTAATTTCTAATTAATTTTTTTCATCAAAATTCAGAGCAAAATTATTTTTAAAAAAAACCCAAGTCCCCCCCCCCCCCCAAGAATATCAAATGGACCGTGCCTTAGATTTCTCTAGAATGTGAGAGAATTTCTAAAAATGTTGATATATAACATACCATATGTATCAAAACTAAAATAACAGATGTTTTTTTTTTTGGAAAATGTGGGTCTAAGGTCAGGGATGGGGTCAAAGGTTAAAAATTTGGCACCAAAAGATGAGCGTTCTCAAGATACATAGACATGCAATATATGACAGCTCTATTATCTTATACCCTTTCATCAGAATTTAGTTGAATGGAATGATATACTGACAGTCGGATGGATAGACAAACAGATGAACAGACAGACCTACCACTATATGCCCTTTGATAAAATTTAAAGACTAAAGACATAAATAACCTCTCATTTGAGCTGAAATAGTATTGCATAGGATACTCTATAAAGATATTTCTTTCTTTCTTATACTGATCAGTGAAAATACTTAGATCAAGTAATCAGACAGTTTCAGATTGAAATTAAATATAATAGGACATGTGGCCTACTGAGTGAAAAAAAGTGTTCTAAAACCTAAAAATGTTTTAGGCTATTTTTTTAGCTCGCCGGGACGAATGTCCGGAGAGCTATTGTCATACCCCCGGTGTCTGCGTTGGCGTTGGCGTTGGCGTCTGCGTGCGCGTGCACAAAAACTTTAACCTTGCTTATAACTTTTAAACCAATACAGATTGGGCTTTCATATTTCACATGTGCATTCCTTGTGACAAGACCTTTCCATGGATACCAAAATTTTTGACCTTGTGACCTTGACCTTGGAGATTGACCTACTTTTGAAAAACTTTAACCTTGGCCATATTTTTTGAATGGTAAGTGATAGGGCTTTGATATTTCACATGTGTATTCCTTGTGACAAGACGTTTCCATGGATACCAAAATTTTTATGCCCCCCTTCGAAGAAGAGGGGACATATAGGTTTGCCGCTGTCGGTCGGTCTGTCGGTCGGTCCGCGACATCAGTTTCCGTTCAATATCTCTGGAATGGAGTTACATATTGAAATGAAATTTTGTATACAGACACATCAAATAAAAATCTAGGTCAAGTTCATATTTGGGTCCGATCAAAAAAATTTTGACAGAGTTATGCCCCTTGCATTTCGAAAAATACCAAAATTTCAGGGTTTCCGTTCAATATCTCTTGAATGGAGTTACATATTGAAATGAAATTTTGTATACAGACACATCAAACAAAAATCTAGGTCAAGTTCATATTTGGGTCCGATCAAAAAAAATTTGACAGAGTTATGCCCCTTACATTTCGAAAAATACCAAAATTTCAGGGTTTCCGTTCAATATCTCTTGAATGGAGTTACATATTGAAATGAAATTTTGTATACAGACACATCAAATGAAAATCCAGGTCAAGTTCGTATTAAGGTCCGATCGAAAAAAATTTGACAGAGTTATGCCCCTTGCACTTCGAAAAATACCAAAATTTCAGGGTTTCTGTTCAATATTTCTTGAATGGAGTTACATATTGAAATGAAATTTTGTATACAGACACATCAAATAAAAATCTAGGTGAAGTTCATATTTGGGTTAGATCAAAAAATTTTTGACAGAGTTATACCCCTTGCATTTCGAAAAATACCAAAATTTCAGGGTTTCCGTTCAATATCTCTTGAATGGAGTTACATATTGAAATGAAATTTTGTATACAGACACATCAAATGAAAATCCAGGTCAAGTTCGTATTAAGGTCCGATCGAAAAAAATTTGACAGAGTTATGCCCCTTGCACTTCGAAAAATACCAAAATTTCAGGGTTTCTGTTCAATATCTCTTGAGTGGAGTTAAATATTGAAATGAAATTTTGTATACGGATACATCAAATGACAATCTAGGTCAAGTTCATATTTGGGTCCAATCAAAAAAATTTTGACAGAGTTATGCCCCTTGCATTTCGAAAAATACCAAAGTTTCAGGGTTTCCGTTCAATATCTCTTGAATGGAGTTACATATTGAAATGAAATTTTGTATACAGACACATCAAATAAAAATCTAGGTCAAGTTCATATTTGGGTCCGATCAAAAAAAATTTGACAGAGTTATGCCCCTTACATTTCGAAAAATACCAAAATTTCAGGGTTTCCGTTCAATATCTCTTGAATGGAGTTACATATTGAAATGAAATTTTGTATACAGACACATCAAATGAAAATCCAGGTCAAGTTCGTATTAAGGTCCGATCGAAAAAAATTTGACAGAGTTATGCCCCTTGCACTTCGAAAAATACCAAAATTTCAGGGTTTCTGTTCAATATTTCTTGAATGGAGTTACATATTGAAATGAAATTTTGTATACAGACACATCAAATAAAAATCTAGGTGAAGTTCATATTTGGGTTAGATCAAAAAATTTTTGACAGAGTTATACCCCTTGCATTTCGAAAAATACCAAAATTTCAGGGTTTCCGTTCAATATCTCTTGAATGGAGTTACATATTGAAATGAAATTTTGTATACAGACACATCAAATGAAAATCCAGGTCAAGTTCGTATTAAGGTCCGATCGAAAAAAAATTGACAGAGTTATGCCCCTTGCACTTCGAAAAATACCAAAATTTCAGGGTTTCTGTTCAATATCTCTTGAGTGGAGTTAAATATTGAAATGAAATTTTGTATACGGATACATCAAATGACAATCTAGGTCAAGTTCATATTTGGGTCCAATCAAAAAAATTTTGACAGAGTTATGCCCCTTGCATTTCGAAAAATACCAAAGTTTCAGGGTTTCCGTTCAATATCTCTTGAATGGAGTTACATATTGAAATGAAATTTTGTATACAGACACATCAAATAAAAATCTAGGTCAAGTTCATATTTGGGTCCGATCAAAAAAATTTTGACAGAGTTATGCCCCTTGCATTTCGAAAAATACCAAAATTTGAGGGTTTCCGTTCAATCTCTCTTGAGTGGAGTTACATATTGAAATGAAATTTTGTATACGGATACATCAAATGACAATCTAGGTCAAGTTCATATTTGGGTCCAATCAACAAAATTTTGACAGAGTTATGCCCCTTGCACTTCGAAAAATACCAAAATTTCAGGGTTTCCATTCAATATCTCTTGAATGGAGTTACATATTGAAATGCAATTTTGTATACAGACACATCAAATGAAAATCTAGGTCAAGTTCATATTTAGGTCCGATCAAAAAAATTTTGACAGAGTTATGCCCCTTGCACTTTGAAAAATACCAAAATTTCAGGGTTTCTGTTCAATATCTCTTGAGTTGAGTTACATATTGAAATGAAATTTTGTATACGGACACATCAAATGAAAATCTACTAGGTGAAGTTCATATTTAGGTCTAATGAACAAAATTTTGACAGAGTTATGCCCCTTGCACTTCGAAAAATACCAAAATTTCAGGGTTTCCGTTCAATCTCTCTTGAGTGGAGTTACATATTGAAATGAAATTTTGTTTCAGACACATCAAATAAAAATCTAGGTCAAGTTCATATTTGGGTTCAATCAAAAAATTTTATGCCCCCCTTTGAAGAAGAGGGGACATATTGCTTTGCCGCTGTCTGACTTTCTGTCTGTCGGTCCGTTGCCCACGACATCAGTTTCTGTTTAATACCTCTGGAGTGGATTCACATATTGGAATGAAATTGTGTGTACAGACATATCAAATGAAAATCTAGGTCAAGTTCATATTAATTACCTTGTAGAAGTTTATTAGAAGAAGAGCTTTAACAAAGCATAAATGCTGTACATACAGGTCCTCCTGACAGTTATACTTCTTTGACTTTTTTTATTACACTGTTACTTTATACCCCCATAGGTTGTATCAATGCAAGTATAAAGTTGTGACAGACTTTAATCACAGAAGGGGTAGGGGGGCATTAATGTTTTACAAACATGACTTTTAACTTGTTGACCTTGTGACCTTGACCTTGGAGATTGACCTACTTTTGAAAAACTTTAACCTTGGCCATATTTTTTGAATGGTAAGTGATAGGGCTTTGATATTTCACATGTGTATTCCTTGTGACTAGACGTTTCCATGGATACCAAAATTTTTGACCTTGTGACCTTGACCTTGGAGATGATTGACCTACTTTTGAAAAACTTTAACCTTGGCCATATTTTTTGAATGGTAAGTGATAGGGCTTTGATATTTCACATGTGTATTCCTTGTGAGAAGACGTTTCCATGGATACCAAAATTTTTGACCTTGTGACCTTGACCTTGGAGATTGACCTACTTTTGAAAAACTTTAGCCTTGGCCATATTTTTTGAATGGTAAGTGATAGGGCTTTGATATTTCACATGTGTATTCCTTGTGACAAGACGTTTCCATGGATACCAAAATTTTTGACCTTGTGACCTTGACCTTGGAGATTGACCTACTTTTGAAAAACTTTAACCTTGGCCATATTTTTTGATTGGTAAGTGATAGGGCTTTGATATTTCACATGTGCATTCCTTGTGATAAGACCTTTTTTATTGTTGTTGTTGCAATTTACATATGGTTGCCACAGGCGAGCTATGTTGTTATTCTGACAAGTCTGGATTAGTAAATGTAAAACAATAAAATAGAATATTGAACCAAGAACATGAACTTTTAGGGTGATTAGCTAATTATTAAAATATAATACAAAATATTTTTACATATGAAATATTTGATCCTCTATAGAAAACATTTGTACCATATATCCCAGTTAAGAATAAGGGTGTCCCATAAATATTTTTAAATCTGCGTGAGGTTGAAATGTTGATTTTGATTGAACTGAAGAGTCATTATAAAAGGCAAAAATATCTTAGGTCAAATAGTAAAAGGACAAAATGACATGAGGTCCAATTGACAAAAGGCCTGAAACATTTGGTTATTACCGGTAATTGATGGCAGGAACGGGTATCGTACCCAGATGGCTCAGTTGGTAAGAGCTTCTGCCAAGATAGCAGAAGGTCTCAGGTTTGATTCACGGTCCAGTCACATCTTTTCCTCTCTCCTGTTACAGAATTGGCGCCAAACTAAATGACTCAAGGTGATGTGGAGTTTTGTGTGAGGTTTCCAGTGCATCATCTTGCTCTTAAATGAAATACAGAAATGATGAAGTTAAAGGAAGATTTTGGTAGAAGTTTTCCTAGGTTGAAATATTTTTGTATGAGTTGGCTCTTACAAATAAGAGTTACTTCGACCCTCTCTCTACCCCCCCCCCCCCCCAAAAAAAAAACGTACACAAGCACCTTTCCTTCGGCAATGTGAAGGATGCATTATTGCTATTTTATTTGATAAAATGATCAATCTTTGTGATTCTGGTGTTTCAATTTAACAGAATGCACAGCTCAAGTCTGTGATCACTTAGGACATTCTACTCTTGCAACAAAAATCTCAATACTCTCTCCAAAAATCTTACACCTTAAACAATTAAAAAATAAGTAAGAAATACATGCATTTTGATTGTTTGTTTAACTTTCTTGCACTGTATAAACAAAATAGAAAAGATTTTCAAGTTGATTGATTCAGGGACGTATAAATATACGTCCCTGATTGATTGATCAGAGGAAATTCCGAAACTATCCCCTAGCGTTCCTATAGAATTGTAGATAAAATCCTGGGTCAGGTCCCAAATAAAATATGAGAAAAACTAAATTTCAGACTCATTTATGATAATATTGTAAAATGGCAATAAAGGAAGATTTTGGTAGAAGTTTTCCTAGGTTGAAATATTTTTGTACGAGTCGGCTCTTACAAATAATTTTTTTAGCTCACCTGAGCAAAGCTCAAGTGAGCTATTGTCTGTCGTCTGTATGTCGTCCGTCGTAAACTTTTCAACATTTTTGACTTCTCCAGAACCACTGAACAGATTTGCATGAAACTTGGTAGGAATGAAGTACTCATGGTCCCCTACAAGTGTTGTTGTTTTTTGTCCGGATCCATCAATAGGTGGCGCCACCACAGGCAAAAGTAGGTCACAGGGGGTACCCTCCTTTGACAAACTTCTTCTTCAGAACGGAAGCACGTATCGACAAACCGAAAGCATCAGGATGATCTAGAGAGATGTCTTAAGAAGTGTTGTTATTTTTGGTTCCACTCGGAAGTCAAATTTTTGACGCGTTCTTTATGCCTTTTGGACTTTGTCAGAAATGCACATTTTTGCACTATTTCTTTAAATAACTCAATAAGTGTATGATTTTACACATTCATTTACTGCATATTTTTCATATTTAAGTTACTGAATGCTTTGATAAGTATTTTATTCTAAAATTTTAATTTTTTGTATTTAAAAAAAAAATTTTCTTATGTGAAAAGGAAGGGGGGGGGTGATTTTTGTGTCGCCTGCGAAGGATAGCGACACTTAGGGATCACTTTGTCCGTTGTCAGTCTGTCTGTCTGTCACACTTTGGGTGTCACAGCCCATAACTTTTGATTGGTAAGTGATAGGGCTTTGATATTTCACATGTGTATTCCTTGTGACCTTGACCTAGATATTTGACCTACTTTTCACATTTTCAACTTCTTCTCAAGAATGGCTTAAGGGATTTTGATGAAACTTGGTAGGTATAAAGTACTAATGATCCCCTACAAGTGTTGTTGTTTTTCGTCCGGATCCCTCAACAGGTGGCGCCACCACATGCAAAAGTAGGTCACGGGGGGTACCCACCCTTGACAAACTTCTTCAGAACAGAAGCACGTATCGACAACCGAAAGCATTTTTTGATCATGTGACCTTGACCGTGACCTTTGACCTACATTTGAAAAACTTTAACATTGGCCATAACTGTTGTACCGTAAGAGATGGGGCTTTGATAAAAAAAATCGATGACATTGGAATACTGCATTGTATGTTTGCCTCTATTCCTCTGGCAGCAATTCTTTTGTTGCCAACCATGTTGACCTTGTTGCCTTCACATTCAACTTCTTAAAGAAGTGGCCGGCGGGGCCCTTTCTGACTTTGTCAGTGCTCTAGTTATGCAAGTATTCAATTCACTTTTAAACAGAAAGAAAAGATTTTTACAAGACAATTCTCATGCAATATTATATAAAAGGTACATGTATATAACATGTATAAGAGGGTCTGAGGGGAAGGTCTCATAGACAAATTTTAAATGTAGAATTGTAAATTGGTGAATAATTGAAGTTAGACACTCCAAGCTTTCAAGAACATAAAATTAGACCCTATGGGATACATGCAGCATGTATTAATAGCAATACATAAATATTGAAAACATATTTAAGCTTTTAATGAATCCTATTTTCATTCACATACATGTATATAACTTTTGATATCTTGAAATATATGAACTTTGCCATTAGTAAATAATGTTTGATAGAAAACTATGGCGAGCGAAGCAAGCCAAAAAATTTTTGATACAATTTGAAAACTGGCGAGCGAAGCGAGCCGGACAATTTTCAATAATTTTAGCGAAATTTTATGGTAATTCTTCAAATTCAGATTATTTGTAAGAGCAAGGTTATTTTTTTCTGTCACACCATAGGCAAATTTATTTTTTCTTCAAAATTGAGAGCAAAATTATTTTTTTTCGAAAAAAACCCAAGCCCCCCCCCCCCCCCCCCCCCCCAGAATATCAAGTGGACCGTGCCTTATTACTTTAATCGATGAACAAAAGGTTAAGCTAGTTACTGACCAAGTTTGGTTGACCTTTGCTTCAGGATAAGGGAGAAACTCCAAAATGAAAACGGAATTTAGCGATTCATTTTTACTCGACATTAGCTGGTCCACTCTCTATGACTGGAGATATAAATTACTGCTTTCATTGAATAAGTGATGATAGGTGAGCATTTTGATTACAGTTAATAGGGAGTAACATCAACTGAATTGGAGTAAAAGCAATTATGTTTTGTTGATATAAGAATCTTATATGCAATGCAGTTGACGGTAGCATTCTAGAGGAAACCATTCTATTTTATTTTCAGCGTTAGAGAGTGGACCAGCTAATGTCGAGTAAAAATAAATCGTGAAATTCCGTTTTCATTTTGGAGTTTCTCCCTTATTATGTGGTCTAGCTCAACGAAACTTGGTCAGTATCTAGTTTAACCTTTTGTCTGTCGATTAAAGTAATAATAGTTATCACATCTCGAGAATTTCTATTTTTCCAAGAATTTTTTCGACAAGAGTGTAAAACCAGTGTTATTAGCCTTGATTTTTTTAGAGGCGCATACGAATAACTGCCAGGCGATCTTTCGGCCTGTGGTACCTACGATATCTCTGGAAGTACGGGGAATTATTTAATGAAATTTGGTGACATAGTAGATAAAATATATAGGTACAATCGTAGAAAGTATGATCTTATTGGAACCTCTCTGGCGAATTTTGCAATGGTTGAAGTTAGAAATTTGACATGACTGTGTATCTGCAAGATACTAGCCCTTAACAATACACAGGTCGTATACACATACGTACAAATACCAGGCGCTTTTACGACCTGTGCTAAACATGAAGAAAAAATAATGTCTGTACTATCAGTGCGGATCCAGCATATTATTTAGGGGGGGACGTAAAGAATTGACAAGGGGTCTGTGGACCTCCTAGGTCCCCAGCGGGTCCAGGGCAGAGCCCTGTTAGGGGGGTCGAAGCCCCCTGGAATCTCTTGAATTTCAGCCTTTTTAGGACCCATTTTCGTGACTGTAATTAATTAAAGAATGGAATTGGATGCATTTAACAATTATATTTACTAAAGGGTAGGTAATATTCACTAATATTCACTCTTTCTTGATTTAAAATGATTGTTTTACCCATGATTGGAAAATTTTAGGGGGCCCTACGTCCCCTTGAATCCGTCACTGACTATAGCAGTCATGCTGACATAGGTTCATAAATGTTTTATTCCCGAACATTGGAAAATGGATTTGTTCTATCTACTAATATAATATTTAAAAATCCCATAAAATAGTTTGATATCATTCTAAAATGAATAAACGAAACTCGCCATTTCCAATATCTAAATTGGTCGATTAAGTTTTAATTAGTTTTATCATTATAACTATGCAGTGATTTTAGGTCTCATAACTCCATAGATAGATGCAAGGGTATTAGGTGAGCGATGTGTCCCATGGAGCTCTTGTTTTTGCATGGATGAAAAATTGTGCTCCGTAAAGGATGGGGTGTATTACACATAACTTCATGGGGATAATGTCATTATGATCACAATACTCTTTAAACTGCATCGTTGCATCCCTTAGAGTAAGAAACTTAGACTTTGGTTTTCCAAACAAATGATTGAATGTTCTTAATTATTTCAGGTGATGAAGATTCAGACCTGCCAGATTTAGTGGAGACAATATTTCTTAGGTAAAGCAACACTATTATGGCCAGACTGTAGCTCAAACTATTGTTTTGCAAGATCATTTGTACCAAGTATCTTGATGCGCCAGAATAAATTTTAAGTTGTTATGTTCGACCCAAACAATGACATATTGATTTTGTTAGGAGAATTTCCTTTGCGGGCCAAGAATTGACCTACTTTTGCATAGAAACTCTTTAAATTCACTACAGATTTTTTGGTCACTACCCTCAAGGATCACTCAGTCTGTCTGTCACACTTTGGGTGTCAGAGCCAATGAATTTTGATTTTTAAGTGATAGGGCTTTGATATTTCATATGTATATTCCTTTGACAAGACCTTTCTACACATACCATGATTTTGATGCCCCCGTTATCAAGGATTCGGGGGGCATATAGGTTTTTGGCCTGTCAGTCAGTTTGTCTGTCTTGTTGTCTGGGAAAAAAACTTTGGCATTTGGCATAGATTTTTAAATGGTAAGTGTTAGGGCTTTCATATTTCACATATGTATTCCTTGTGACTAGACCTCTCCATTGATAACAAAATGTTTTACCTTGTGAACTTGACCTTTGACCTACTTTTCAAAAAGTTTAACATTGGGCATAATTTTTGAATGATAAGTGATAGGGTTTTCATATTTCACATGTGCGGCAGTGCCTTCCTTCCAACAAGACCTTTCCATTGATACCAATTGTTTTTAACCTTGACTTTGACCTCTGCCCTTCTTTACAAAAACTTTAAAGTTGGGCATTACTTTTGAATGGCAAGTGATAGGGCTTTGATATTTCACATGTGTATTCCTTGTCTCAAGACTTTTGTGTTGCCTGCGAAACACTTAAGGATCACTTTGTCCGTTGTCTGACTGTCTGTCTGTCTGTCTGTCACATTTGGATGTCACACCCTATAAGTGATTCCTGGGTGTCACTTTTTTCACAGGCGACACATGCATTCCTTGGAATGATTTTCCCATTGACGCTCACATTTTTTGACCCAATGACCCTGACCTTGACCTTTTAAATACGGTACTTAACAGAAAATGCTGTTTATACTAACAACGATGTCACCGGGGCCATTCGTGTTTCACAAACACAGACTATATAATCTAGTGATCTGGACCTAGATTTTTGACCTACTTTTAAGAAAAAATAAGAATGGACATATCTTTTGATTGGTAAGGGATAAGGCTTTGATATTTCGCACGTGTATTCCTTGTGACTTAGACCTTTATACACATAGCATAAATATTTTCTTATTTATTTTGACCTGAATATTTTTACCTACTTGAAAAAAGTCATTGTTGGCTTTATCTTTTGATTGGTAAGTGATAATGCTTTGATATTTTACATGTATATTCTTTGTGACCATACTTTTTTTTTTACATAACATAATTTTTTATCAAGTAACCTTGACCTAGATATTTGACTTACTTTTCAAAAAAGTTAAGATT
The DNA here is from genome assembly GCA_033119305.1 of Pinctada imbricata. NCBI lineage: Eukaryota > Metazoa > Mollusca > Bivalvia > Pterioida > Pteriidae > Pinctada > Pinctada imbricata. The sequence goes on along the minus strand of VSWD01000009.1, from coordinate 39,175,264 downwards.
GATATCATTTGATTGGTAAGTGATAGGGCTTTGATATTTCACAAGTGTATTCTTGTAACAAGACCTTTCGAAATGTTCCATAATATTTTCACTAAGTGACCTTTACCTATATATTTGAACTATTTTTCAAAGAAATTAATTAAGGTTGGATATGTCTTTCGATGAGTAAGTGATACCGCTTTAATATATCTTATGATGAGACCTTTGTTTTTTTTTGCTCTACTGGTCTCAGACCAGTCAAGCTTATGTGATACCCTGTTGTCCAGCTGTGTCTGTCCGTCCGTCCGTAAACAATTCTTGTGCTTGCAACTCCTCTAAAACCATAGGAGATAGAAAGTTAATTCTTTTTGCATCCTACTTGGTCTAGTTGTGCAAATGTTATTTGGTTTCAGCTCTTGACCCCCCAAGTCTTAGAAAATTGGCATGGTTATAAAAATCTGTGTAATCTTGTGCTCGCAACTCCTCTGACACTATAATTGTTGAACGATGTAATCGTGTGCATGCAACTCCCTTGGCACTCTAAATGATCGAAACTTAATTCTTCTTGCAATTTATTATAAAGGGTTGCTGGTCTACTGTCCTGTTCACTTATTCCAGAGCACCCTGTTTTCCCGGTTTTCTCTAAAATATGATAATGTCAAAAAGATATCAATTTCATAGTACTCCTTTAGTCATAACAGAAAGAACCATTGTTTTGGCTGTGCGTCAATTAAGTTAGAAATAAGACGGAAAACAAAAAGTCTACGGGGATTTTCTATAGTAAAATCGCTTAAAATGTGTGACGTCGGGAGCTTTGACGTCACTGTTTACTATTGTTGACACGGAGAACAATATGGCGGCGGCTTAAAATTTACATGGCAATTTCCTGTAGACATTTTATTTTTCATATTGCGGTTTGAAGGCAGCTCATAGGGTAAGTTGAAGTTAATTTCCAGTTACGACTAAAGGAGGTCAATTCTGGGAAACAATGATTTATAGCAAAATTCTTCAGACAACAGAATAAATCACCAAAAGAGGGTGCTCTGGATTTAGTGAACAGGACAGTAGTTGTGCGCCTGATATTTTGTTTGAGCCACTGACCCCCACGGTCTTAGAAAATGGTTGTGATATTTTTTTCTATATAATTGTGCTCTCATGTCTTCTAAAGCTATTAGTGATGAAGAGTTAATTCTTTATGCAATATGATGGATCTGTAGTCTTGTTGTGTCATTGATAGTTCATTTGAGCTAGCAGCCGCTGTCCCATAGGATCTTGGAAAATGGGTGTGGCATTGAAATACTATATCCCGGATACTATGAATTATGTGAGTGATATTCTAGTTGCAGTCTAATGGATATGTTGTTTTGTTGTGTTACATATAATTTGGTAGAGGGCATGTTCCCTATGGTCTTTGGTTTGAAAAACAAATGGAAATTGATATTTATGTGTATGTATCTAATTCACTTGTCGATGAGTGAATAAAACAAACAACCAGGAGAGCTACAGTCTCGTCAGAGACTTTTGGTTTAATGTAGTGGCCTTGGCCTAGATGATTGACCCTCTTTTCTGAAAATTTAAGATTGACCATAACTTTTAATTGGTAAGTAAGAGGTCTGCTATTTCACAAGTGAATTTCATTCGACTTCCTATTGATACCGATCATTTTGAAAGTTACCTTAACCTACGTATTAAAAATAATTCGTTTCACAGGCAACAAGCATTCCTTGGATTGCTATTTTCAATCAAGGGACAATTTCATTAAAACCTAGATGTTGGTTTTGCGAGCTTTGAAATTCTCTGTCTATAGATCCTTTCTTTTTCGAGCTTTTCCATTGTTGGCAGCAACTCCTCTTACACTGTTCTGAAAACTTTCCAAAACCTGGGAGAAATCTAGAAGAATTTATAAAGAGATTAATTTGTTTCGTTTTGCAAAAAGTTATGGCCCTTGGAAATACTGATACAGGATTTCATATAACTTGCAATACATACAAATGGCTTGTTGTGTTTACTTCCAAAGTCGGCACCGGTTGCCCATTGGTCTCGTTGGTTTATGTGTAGTCTTTTATGTTTCATGTTTCTATGTTGTGTGTTGGTGTTCCTTTTCCCTTTTGCATCTCTTTCTGTGGGTATCTGTTCTGTGTTTTTTGCATGAGTGTTTTGGGATTTTGCTGTGGGTGCTGCAACCTAGTGTTGTTGGAGATCCCCTCCTTTCTTCCAAATTCATGGAAAGGAAAGCAAATTTTTAACATCCTAATCAAGAACATAAGAAAGGAAAGAAACAGTGGTAAACTTTTTTCCCTGCACACCCTCTAAGAACTGAAATTGTTTTCATATATTTTGCAAAAATTGAGAAAGAAGAAAAGTATTTCTTTAGTAGAGGCATACCTAGTAGTACTATAATGTTTTCATTATTTCTATCCTTATCAGTGCTCTTATTTCATGATTACATTGGTTGAGAAACATAGGACCTCTTTCTTGCATATTTCAAAATCAAATTCTTTTAGATATAACTTCCTCAAATTCCTAAAGGCTGGCATTTATGTAACAATGAGACCTTAATGAAATGAATGAGATTATTTACACTTAATTATAAACAATACTTCAATATCAAATGTTAAAGTTGGGCATTACTTTTGAATGGCAAGTGATAGGGCTTTGATATTTCACATGTGTATTCCTTGTCTCAAGACTTTTGTGTTGCCTGCGAAACACTTAAGGATCACTTTGTCCGTTGTCTGACTGTCTGCCTAAAGGCTGGCATTTATGTAACAATGAGACCTTAATGAAATGAATGAGATTATTTACACTTAATTATAAACAATACTTCAATATCAAATGTTGTTTTTAATTAGAAAAGAAATATTATTTCATTTCTGTTTTCTTTTTTGAAGCTGGTTTAGTAAACGAGGCATCAATTTTTCAAATGAGTAGGTGCGCTAACCTGCCATTTCAGCCCTTTTTCAAAGTTGTTCATATATCCATAGTATTCTATGTTTATGATTTTAAATGTCAAATGTATGGTGAATCCAAATCAGGAGAACCTGTTTTGATTTTGCAGAACTATACTGAATAATAAGTCACTCAAAACGTTTAAAAACGTTGAAAAAAATTTATGAAATCAAGGAGCGCACCAGGCCTTACCCATGATAAATTTTGTACTTGATGGATTTTTTATTGGCCTTTAAATTTGCATAAAAAATATCGTGGGTGGGGCCTGGCACGTAGATCAATTTTGAAGGTTATTTTCCTTTGTTTTTTGTCATTCAGGGCAAATGACGTCATACATCACACACATGACGATACAATGCTGTATTTTCTCAAACATTCAACACCGCAAAAAGTGATAATTGATAATTTGTTTATCAAAAGCAATTTTCGTCAAAATTATAGGGACGAAATGAGGGCTTAGAACACCTATTCCTTTTCACTTATTTGCTTTATATCATATTTTAAGAGATATGATATTGACATTCTTTACTGTAATGATGTTGAGGTAGAGTGAAAGCGTGATATACATGTACTAGGTATTTCTTTTGTTTATATTTACTTATTTATTAATAACTGAAATGAATTTGAATATTTAAACATAATCTTATACTATATTGACTTCATTTGTTTTGTTTTCATTTACATCTACTTGTTGCAATTTTCAGCTTTTACAAAACGTCTCATTCTTGCAGTTTCATGTTAATCTTTGATCTGTATATATCTAGCACAATTAATCTTTTAAGAAACTACATATTGTTATATTTGTACATATATGAAGATTTTAATTATTAATTATTGTTAATTAATAATTGATACCATGACATCTTTTTAAACATGTACTTTATTCATACAATACATTCTTATTTGTAGTATACTTTATAACTTGCAACAAGCCTTATAGTTGTTTTATTCATACAAATGAGATTAAGAAAATCCTGACTATAATCTCAACAAAACTCAAATTAGAGCCCAAAGTTGAGCATCGACAGACCCCCTAGCAAACTAGACGTGGGACCAGGTGCCTGGGAGGAGTAAGCATCCATTCATACAAATCACTCACTATAAAAGTCTTTAATTGACATCAAAGAAGGTATTGCCTTGACTACTTTAAGCCATTGGAAGGAGATACCAAATGGGACAGTACTCTTAAGAAATAAACGCCTTAAATAAACCGTTTAGGGCTGTAGTAATTTTTTTTTTCATTATCAAAAAGACTTTTAGTTAAAGGCCGACGTTGGGAACAACCCGGTCGTTAATAGTTATACCTGAGTGACATAAGCTTGATAGGCGTGGCATACCGTCTTTGAAGACAACGCCGTCTGCGAGCGGCGTGTTACATCAAAGTAAAACTGACAGGTAATCCTTTAATATGCTAATGAGATACCCGAGTTTCATCTGTTTTAAGCTGTCAATCAAAAATTTATAGGGTTGAAAGGATTAAAGGGAACCAATCAGATACCATTAAGAGATGTTTACCCTATAGCGGTCAGTGAGGAAATTACAGAAAATTTACCTGTCCCCTTATATAGTCCCCCGTCGGCCTTTAAAAACATGAAATTACGAATTTGACTTTTTAATTAAGTGAACTACTGTCATACCGCTTCGTCCGTGAACTTTTCACATTTTCGACTTCTTCTCCAGAACCGCTGAAGGGATTTTGATTAAACTTTTCGTCTGGATCCGTCAACAGGTGGAGCCACCACAGGCAAAAGTAGGTCACAGGGGGTACCCTCCTTTGACAAACTTCTTCAGAATGGAAGCAAGACTCGCAAAAATTATAAGTAATGCGTTTACAAGTAAGAACGATAATCGCAAATACAAATTTATTGTTGTTAACTATGACAAAACCTACTTTGTTAAAGAAAAGTCCGATTCTGAAAATAAGTACACTGAAACAGATATTATTCAGATGTTAAACTTTCTGATCGACAACATTTTTGTGGTGTTTGGAGGAAAGGTGTTCCAGCAAATTGTCGAATTCCAATGGGGACCAATTGTGCCCCACTCCTTGCCGACATTTTCCTTTACTCGTACGAAGCTGAATTCATTTAATCTTTGGTCTCTGAAGGGAAAAGATACTTGGCTTCTGACTTCAACTTCACTTACAGATACATAGACGAAGTGTTGTCCATCAATAATCCAAAATTCGCGGATTACCTGAGCAGTATCGGAGCTTGAAGTCAAAGAAACTACAGAGACAAATAATTCAGCATCCTATTTGGACGTAATGTTGTCCTACGACACTGATGGTCACATGAACACCTCACTCTATGACAAACGTGACGACTTCAATTTCAGCATTACCAACTTTCCTTTTCTGAGTAGCAATATCCCTTCATCGCCAGCTTATCTCAGTTGATGCGCTATGCCAGAGCAAGTACCAAATATACGGATTTTGTTCTGAGAGCTAGGCGTCTTTCAGATAAGCTTCTCAGTCAGGGATATGTTTGTAACCGCCTCACATCGTCACTGAGGAAGTTCTACGTGGGGAACTCGTGATACACTATGATGTCCCACTCTCCAGAATGGTGGATGATATTCTGTCATAGACCATTTGAACCATCCAACCAAAGATTGTACTCTATGTCTTCCGAAATGGAAGTAACCGGATGTGACAGTTCTACCGAATTGAAGCGGCGGGTGTTGCATGCAAGCAGGAGATGCTTACTCTTCCTGGGCACCTGATCTCATTCCCATATCGGGAGTTCGCTTCTTTTCATGGGGTGGAGGTTTTTGTTTGTTTGCTTTGGTTTCCGTTTCATCCTGATTTTGTATGCCTTCGGTTTCTGATTTTCTGAATTATCGATTTTGTGCTGTATACAGGGATATGGTCATTATCCATATTTGTCATGTATCGACAAACGAAAAGCATTAGGATGATCTAGAGAGATGTCCTAAGAAGTGTTGTTATTTTTGGTTCCACTCCTAAGTGAAATTTTTTACTTCTTTTCAGACTTGGTCAGAGGACGAGTGCGCGTGTGTCGTGCAATAACCTGTCGTTTTGAAACCTAACAAAAGATTTCCAAAAATCTAACATTTTCAGCATCTTTTTGGACAAGATTTCGGTTTCTTGGTTGTCTTTTGTACTAGTTACAATTGACCCTTCTGAACGCGGGAACAATTTTAGAAATTCCATGACGTCACAATGCAATTTTGATGTTTGACCGAGATTCGGAGCTTGTTTGTCTGAGGTAAACACATGGTAAAAGCATTGTGACGTCACGAAAGGAGAAGGGCCTCTAACCATCAAAATCGGCCCTCTTGCCGTTTTTGAAGAAAATTTACGTATATATAATACAACATTTCTAGTTTCTAAAGATGTAAGCTTTATGAAAATCTGACAAGAGGTAAGCGTTTCATGACCCGGCGAAATTGGCATTGTGAAACGTCAAAATGCGCTTTAATGTCGAAGGGTTCCAACCTACATAATAATATACGACAACAGATTTTAACCTATAACTCTACACTAAAAGTATAACTTCTATTTTTGTTGAAGTCAAATTAATTCAGAGGATAAAGTTGATACATATAGTATTGATATAGTGTTTTTAGCTCACCTGAGCCAAAGGCTCTAGTGAGCTATTGTCATAGCGATCCGTCCGGCGTCCGTCGTCTGTCGTGTGTCGTGTGTCGTGTGTCGTCTGTCTGTCGTAAACTTTTCACATTTTCGACTTCTTCTCAAGAATGGCTAAAGGGATTTTGATGAAACTTGGTAGGTATAAAGTACTAATGGTCCCCTACAAGTGTTGTTGTTTTTCGTCCGGATCCCTCAACAGGTGGCGCCACCACAGGCAAAAGTAGGTCACAGGGGGTACCCTCCTTTGACAAACTTCTTCTTCAGAACGGAAGCACGTATCGACAAACCGAAAGCATCAGGATGATCTAGAGAGATGTCTTAAGAAGTGTTGTTATTTTTGGTTCCACTCCGAACTCAAATTTTTGACGCTTTTTAGCTCACCTGAGCCATAGGCTCAAGTGAGCTATTGTCATAGTGTTGCGTCCGGCGTCCGGCGTCCGTCGTCGTCGTCGTCGTCGTCGTCCGTCGTCGTAAACTTTTCACATTTTAAACTTCTTCTCCAGAACGGCTGAAGGGATTTTGATGAAACTTGGTAGGTATGAAGTACTCATGGTCCCCTACAAGTGTTGTTGTTTTTCGTCCGGATCTGTCAACAGGTGGCGCCACCACAGCCAAAAGTAGGTCACGGGGGGTACCCTCCTTTGACAAACTTCTTCTTCAGAACCGAAGCATGTATCGACAAACCGAAAGCATCAGGATGATCTAGAGAGATGTCTTAAGAAGTGTTGTTATTTTTGGTTCCACTTCGAAGTCAAATTTTTGACGCGTTTTTGACGTCTTTTCGGACTTTGTCAGAAATGCACATTTTTGCACTATTTCTTTAAATAACTCAATAAGTGTATGATTTTACACACTCATTTACTACATATTTATCATATTTAACTTACTTAATGCTTTGATATGTATTTTATGCTTAAATTTTATTTTTTTGATTTTTTATGAATTTTTTTCTTATGTAAAAAGGAAGGGGGGGGGGTTGATTTTCATACATTTTCTGCTTCTTTTCTATAACCACTCTTCAGATTGTCATGACAATTTGTAGGTATGAGGTACTCATGCATGGTACCCTACAAGTGAAAGAATTTTGTCAAGATATCCACTTTTGGATTTTTAAGGAATATTTTTTAAGATTGTACATAGGTATAATGTATGTTTTCCATGCCAAATGGACCCATGGGGAGTAGCTTCAAACCCCGGCGGGACCCCAACAATTTTTTTTTTTCCTTTTTCAGTTTTTTTTCTCTTTTTATTTTTATATTTATCGCTAGAAATGAAACTGTGAAAGAATTTTGTCAAAATATCAACTTTTAGATTTTTAATGATTTTTTAAATAAGACAAGCTATAGCTAGTTTGGCTTTGTGTACTTATTTTCATACTTCGAATTAACTTGGCCACATACGCTATCAAATATACTCTGAATTTATTTTTAAGATGTTGACTTTTTGTGTCGCCTGCGAAGCACAGCGACACTTAGGGATCACTTTGTCCGTTGTTCGTCTGTCCGTCCATCCGTCCCTCCGTCTGTCCGTCTGTCTGTCACACTTGGGTGTCACACCCCATAACTTTTGATTGGTAAGTGATAGGGCTTTGATATTTCACATGTGTATTCCTTGTGACAAGACCTTTATACACATATCATAATTTTTGACCTTGTGACCTTGACCTAGATATTTGACCTACTTTTCTAAAAATCTAATATTGGCTATATCTCTTGATTGATTAGTGATAGGACTTTGATATTTCACATGTGTATTCCTTGTGATTAGACCTTTCTACACATATAATGTTTGACCTTGTGACCTTGATCTAGATATTTGACCTACTTTTCTAAAAATCTAATATTGGCTATATCTCTTGATTGATTAGTGATAGGACTTTGATATTTCACATGTGTATTCCTTGTGATTAGACCTTTCTACACATATAATGTTTGACCTTGTGACCTTGATCTAGATATTTGACCTACTTTTTAAAAAAAAACCAAGATTGGCTATATCTATTGATTGGCAAGTGATAGGGCTTTGATATTTCTCTTGTGTATTCCTTTTGACAATACCTTTCTACACATACCATAATTTTGACCTCATGACCTTGACCTAGATATTTGACCTACTTTTCAAAAAAATTAAGATTTGCTATATCTTTTGATTGGTAAGTGATAGAGCTTTGATATTTCATATGTGTATTCCTTCTTGTGACAAGGCCTTTCTACACATATCATAACTTTTGACCTCATGACCAAGACCTAGATATTTGACCTACTTTTCAAAAAATCTTAGATTGGCTATTTCTTTTGATTGCTGAGTGATAGGCTTTGATATTTCACATGTGCATTCCATGTGACAAGACCTTTCTTCACATACCATCATTTTTAGCTCACCTCGACGAAGTTGAGTGAGCTTATGCTATAACCCCACGCGTCCGCGTCCGTGTCCGTGTCCGCGTCCGGTTAAAAAGTTTGGGGTAGCTCAGTATCTGACAAAGTACTAATGCTACAGTAACCATACTGGCACAAGTGATTCATCTTTGGATGCTGAGGTGAACCCATGCATCGTATGCAGCATCTGACCTACATTTTCCGCTTGAGTGACTTGGTTAAGAAGTTTGGGGTAGCTCAGTATCTGACAAAGTACTGATGCTACAGTAACCAAACTTGCACAAGTGATTCATTTTTGGATGCTGAGGTAAACCCATGCATCGGATGCAGCATCTGACCTACATTTTCTGCTTGAGTGACTTGGTTAAGAAGTTTGGGGTAGCTCAGTATCTGACAAAGTACTGATGCTACAGTAACCAAACTTGCACAAGTGATTCATCTTTGGATGCTGAGGTGAACCCATGCATCGGATGCAGCATCTGACCTACATTTTCCGCTTGAGTGATTTGGATAAGAAGTTTGGGGTAGCTCAGTATCTGACAAAGTACTGATGCTACAGTAACCAAACTTGCACAAGTGATTCATCTTTGGATGCCGAGATGGACCCATGCATCGGATGCAGCATCTGACCTACTTTTTCCGCTTGAGTGATTTCGCTTTTAAAAGCCAATATTGAGCAGAGTATAAGTGCTACATGTACCAAACTTGCATATTGGATGTATCTTTGATCAAACTTTCATAAAATGACCTTGACTACTTTTTCCGCTTGAGTGATTTTGCCTTTAAAAGCCAATATTGAGCAAAGTATAAGTGCTAGATGTTCCAAACTTGCATATTAGATGTATCTTTGATCAAACTTTCATAAAATGACCTTGACCTACTTTTTCCACTTTAGTGATTTTGCCTTTAAAAGCCAATATTGAGCAAAGTATAAGTGATACATGTACCAAACTTGCATATTGGATGTATCTTTGATCAATCTTTCATAAAATGACCTTGGCCTACTTTTTCCGCTTGAGTGATTTTGCTCTATAAAGCCAATATTGAGCAAAGTATAACTGCTACATGAACCAAACTTGCATATTGGATGTATCTTTGATCAAACTTTCATAAAATGACCTTGACCTACTTTTTCTGCTTGAGTGGATTTGCCTTTAAAAGCATGTACTAAGAAATATGTTTGAATTGAATTTTGCTGTCACGAGGTGAGCTTCGTAATCTGTGATTACCTATGTTTTACCTCGTGCACTTGCCCTATATATTTGACCTACTTTTCAACAAATCTATGATTTGCTATTTCTTTTGAGTGGTAAGTGATAGGGCTTTGATATTTCACATTTGTATTCCTTATGAAAAGACCTTTCTAAACATTCCATAATTTTTAACCTAGTGACCTTGCCCTTGATATTTGACCTAATTTCAATAAAAAAAAAATCCTCTACGCAGGCGACACAAGCATTCCTTGGATTGCTTTTTTTTTCATACATGCATATTTCAGAACAATTCCCCTATTTAATGATTATTTTATCTGTCTTATTTCTGTATCTATGGTAAACATAGTCGCCATATATCTTGTGTTACAGATTTGATTGGTTCAATACCTCCTTGCCCCTTTAGTAGGGGTAACTACAGGAAATAAAAAGGTGCACACTAAAATTTTGCCTGAAATGAAATGCCCGGAAGTCTGTAAAATTGGTCTTTTTTGATTGCGAATCTTTGGCACGCATAAAAATGTAAAGAGAAAGGGGGGGGGGGGGGTCATGCATGTCCTTTTTTCGCAAATTTCACTTTTTTTACAGGAACTCTGCGTCCTCATCGAAAATGTTCCGAATTTTGCATATTTTCAAACCTATCTGTAGATTGCATAAAAGACAAGATCAAGTTCGAAGTTAAATTTATCACGACTATTGATTCAATATGCTAAAAATACATTTCCAAGCGCCGCATTTCAGCATATTTACCGAAAATAATTTGTCCAAGTGGCTTCACTGGGTCATGAGGTTTGATACACCGTACACTGCTGTTTGGAAATAAAATTGGCTCAATTTCTGCACAACTCACTTGAATTAATATTGTCCGCTAACAACTTGTCTGTGTTAATTGGATTAACACGATTTTGACTGTACGTTACATGTATTAAGATGAAATCAATACTATTCAAAAGCTCTCATTCATAGATTTCTGTATAATTTAATATGAATAAAGGCAAAACCGAAAAGTCTTTGTTTTTTATGCTTCCGGAATCAAAGATACGGGGGCATATAGTTTTTGGCCTGTCCGTCTGTCTGTTTGTCCGAAAAACTTTACATTGGGCATAACTTTTGAATGGAAGGTGATAGAGCTTTCATATTTCACATGTGTATTCCTTGTGACAATACCTTTCCATTGATACAAAAATTTTTGACCTCGTGACCTTGACCTTTGACCTACTTTTCAAAAACTTTAACATTGGGCATAACTTTTGAATGGTTAGTGATAGGGCTTTCATATTGTACATGTGTATTCTTTGTGACAAGATCTTTCCATTGATACCAACATTACTCTGACCCTGACCTCTCACATACTTAACAGAAAATGATGTTTATACCAACAAAGATGCCACCGTGGGGCATTCATGTTTCACAAACAGGCTTTATTATTTTCTGGCATACTAGCTATTAATAATGAAAGGTTTGGTGTTCAATTTTAAATAAACTTAATTTATGAAATCATTTCATTGTTTTATTCTGTTTCTGTTGCACATTAATGTGGAATTTTACAAAATGATTTTATTTTTGATGTTGCATAATCAAACTATACAAGCTGGGCATATGACTTTGGATCGCATAATCCATCTTTTCAAATCAGTAAAAAAGTTGTTGTTTTGAAATGTGACTATTTTCTCTTGTTTGTACTTTTAAAGGTTGTCTGGAAAAAAAACTTGTCTGCATCCGGCAAAAATCTTGTTAGGAAGGTTGTGGGCTAAAATCCTGGTACTGGCACTATCAGTATTCAATGTCAGTATGTCAATTAGAGCGTGCATGGGTATCAGGTGAGCGTTGTGCCCCTTGGGGCTCTTGTTTGACGTCTCATCGGACTTAGTCAGGAATGCTAATTTTTGCACTATTTCTTTAAATAACTCAATAAGTGTATGATTTTACACACTCATTTACTGCATATTTATCATATCTAACTTAATCATTGCTTTGATATGAATTTTATGCTTAAATTTTATTTTTTTGATTTTTTATGAATTTTTTTCTTATGTAAAAAGGAAGGGGGGGGGTGATTTTCATACATTTTCTGCTTCTTTTCTATAACCACTCTTCAGATTGTCATGACATTTTGTAGATATGAGGTACTCATGCATGGTACCCTTCAAGTGAAAGAATTTTGTCAAGATATCCACTTTTGGATTTTTAAGGAATATTTTTTAAGATTGTACATAGGTATAGTGTATGTTTTCCATGCCCAATGGACCCATGGGGAGTGGCTTCAAACCCCGGCGGGACCCAAACAAAATTTTTTTCCCTTTTTAGCTCACCTGAGCCAAAGGCTCTAGTGAGCTATTGTCATAGCGATCCGTCCGGCGTCCGTCGTCCGTCGTGTGTCGTGTGTCGTCTGTCTGTCGTAAACTTTTCACATTTTCGACTTCTTCTCAAGAATGGCTAAAGGGATTTTGATGAAACTTGGTAGGTATAAAGTACTAATGGTCCCCTACAAGTGTTGTTGTTTTTCGTCCGGATCCCTCAACAGGTGGCGCCACCACAGGCAAAAGTAGGTCACAGGGGGTACCCTCCTTTGACAAACTTCTTCTTCAGAACGGAAGCACGTATCGACAAACCGAAAGCATCAGGATGATCTAGAGAGATGTCTTAAGAAGTGTTGTTATTTTTGGTTCCACTCCGAACTCAAATTTTTGACGCTTTTTTGACGTCTCTTCGGACTTAGTCAGGAATGCTAATTTTTGCACTATTTCTTTAAATAACTCAATAAGTGTATGATTTTACACACTCATTTACTGCATATTTATCATATCTAACTTACTTTTTTTCTTAGATTGTCATAAAACTTGGTAGGTATGAGGTACTCATGGTTCCCTACAAGTGAAAGAATTTTGTCAAGATATCCTCATTTGGATTTTTACGGAAAAACATTCATAGATACAATGTAGGTTTTCCATACCCAAGAGTAGTGGTTCAAACCCCGGCAGGACCCCACTTTTGCAGTTTTTTTTCTCCTTTTTTTTTATATTTATCGTTAGAATAGAAAGTGTGAAAGAATTCTGTCAAAATATCAACTTTTAGATTTTTCATGATTTTTTAAACAGACAAGCTAGTTTGGCTTTGTGTACTTATTTTCGTACGTCGAAATAACTCAGGCACACATGCAATCAAATATATACTCTGAATTTATTTTTGAGATGTTGACTTTTTCCATACATGCATATTATATAACAATTTCCCTATATAATGATTATTTTCTCCGCTTTATTTTTGTATCTATGGTAAACAAAGTCGCCATATATCTTGTGTTACAGATTTGATTGGTTAATTCCTCCACGCCCATTTAATAGTCACGGTGGGTAATCTCGCAACGCAGAACACTAGGTTTATCTAAAATTTCGTGTATTACAAATTATTTTTCACAAAAAGGGGAATGTGATGCAGTGTAAGGATGCCTTAGATACGAGTTTTATCGAAAGTAAGAGAGGTAATATCCTTTTATAAAGCCGAAAAACTATCGGCATGATTGGTGTAGATGAAAGTGAAAGTAGAACGCCGATCGTGTTGGTGCATTATAAAAAGCTATAATATCCACCTTATTTTGGATACAACTCATAGTTAGGGCGTTGTTACACTGCATCACATTTCCCTTTTTGTAATAAATTATCTATTTTGCGCAAAAATATTGAAAAATAAATTGTTCTGCGTTGCGAGATTACCCACCGTGTTAGTACTGTACACGTGATACATTTCAGGAGATTAATAGATGATCTATCGTGCAAACAAAATTGTACTGCCGGTATTTAATAGATTTTATTTAATGTGCATATACTGGGAACACTTTCATGCTTGTTATTATTCATGTACTTGGAACAATTCCATACTTGTCATCATTTATAAACTTAGCTCGAATTTCCTTTGTCTTAGACTCTCTTAGATGAATTGTATACGGACTGATTTCTTGAAGAAACATCTAATGAGTAATCCCTTCCCGAGGATTTTGAGAATGTAGTGGGGTTCTGTAGCTAAGGGGGGAACGATGCCCCAGAGACAAAAAACTGAAAAAGGGAGGGTGGGGGGGCTTTTTACAACTCTGTGTTTAAGGCCATAATATAAGCAAAATTTGATTTTTTCCCTTTTAAAGTCATTCATTTATTTATTCTAAACATGTTCACATGAAATGCACAAGATTTTGGAATGAAATAAACAGGAGTGTGCAGTTTATTTCTACACAATGTGTATTTCACGGTAAAATGCCTACATTGTAGTCAATGAATACGAAATACAACGATATTTCAGACTCAAGATTTTAAAATTTATGGCAAAAATTGATACCAGTCTTTTGAATTTAATTTCTAGTATCTTGTTCAGACTATCATTATGTTTTAAAGTTTATAGATATCCATATTAGCCAGATTGTTCTTAATTTTCAACGTTTTTTGATCGATATTAGCTTCTTTTCAACATGGCTACCCCCTACTCTTTAGACTGTAATTTAAGTATCTAGAAATAAGCTTACCAAAATAAAAGTTGTATGAGGAATCTCCAAATACATTACATTTTAGTAATTATCAAGTTTTTCTTGCATACAGATCATTATGTAGAAGAAATACTTGACGAGATTCAGGACTAAATACAGCCCTTATCTTATCAGCTCCTTTGCTGTTATATTAATCACACTTTATGCCATTAATATAATGCTTTCATACAGATTCTGTGCCAAAATATTTTTTTGGATTTTTTTTTTACATGACTTTAAGGATGGACCACACTAACAATCACCATTACAATGTGCATGTATTCAGTCATTCAGCAAAAGTGACATGGTTCTCAGGGGAGCGATATAGGCCCACTTGGGCCTCTTGTTTAAGAAAACATTTGGATTTCAGTGTTAAATAAATTGGGAAAAGATCTCCGAGAGATATCACACTGTGTACAATCCACGACGGGTACGGTTGTTTCGCTTCATTTTCCGGTTTCACTTTGAAACTATTAGGTATATATACGAGTGTTGTCCCAGAAAATCGTAGACATCGGCAATAAGAAAGTTGTAAAGGGCTGCATTTATATAAACTTTGCACTGATAAATTTGACATACAAATCGACTTCTGTACATGAAAAATCAATAATTTATCTTCAATAGTAAAGTTTTTATAGAAGAAATAAAGATGTAGGGTGGCGTCCACCGGCGCATGATATGTAACGTCATGGATCCAGCGACTGCGGTTAAGAATATGCCTAAAGGAAGCAACTCATAAATTCATCTCATACATATGATAATCGACTTTGACACTCATTGAGCAGAAACGAGATACATATTTAATCCACTTGACAGGATTTTCTGCACAGTAAATTTACTTATATGGACCCTCGCTTCTATTTCTTTTACTGTTCGATGCCGGTCTTAATCAATGACGTTTCTCGCCAAATTTACTGTCTGAATATCGCCCCCTCCTTGTGCCCTTGTTTAGTTTTATCTGCAAAATCGTCGGAAAATCTCTTGTACATACATGTATACTAATACTCTGCGAACATTTCCATACTTTTCTGATGTTTTCATTTCTTACTTTGTCTAAAAAGGGAACAATCCACGATCAACACAATATCTTAGTACCATTTACTGCTCAGGTAATAAACTTGACGTCGCCGTCTTCTGAATGATTGATGAGGGATTGCTTTATAAATTCCTCCATAATTAAATTGCTTATTACGCCATTCACGAAAATATAGCATGTATGTACCCGCTAAAATCAGTTCTTTCTGTTGATTAGACTTTTAGTACTATTTATACATGCATTGATAAGTATTAAACAGGTTTTATTATCGATTCTTTTTTGGCGCATGAAAATTTCGGACTGCTTCGGTACGGTCCAACCGCTCTTCTTATAGTTTAATTTATTTTCAATATTAACGGCAGATTTCAACACCATTAACATTTTATGCTTCCCAGATACTTAAATTTACATCTGGGAAAATCTTGTTTAGATTCAACGCTAAATAAAGGAATTGTGAGCAATGTCTACACGTTTTTCTGGGACAACCCTCGTACATATAGGTTTAGCTGGAATTCTAATCACACAAATTAAGGTAAGGATGTACCTATAGTTTGCATTCTATTAATTATGTGATGTCAATTGAAAATTAATGCTATCTGGTGAATATCTGATCAATTTTAAAAGATGAAGAAATTCAGACCTAATGAATGAGTATTTAGAAATCTATATTTAAAACAGGAAAAATTGAGGTTTTATACATGTAGATTTAGGTCGAAATTTACATCACAGACACTTCGATGTTATTAATATAGACACTTATTTCACGTTGCAGTGTGGAGCAGATAGAACCGTTCCCCGTGGCATGATGTTTGTCAAGTGTATCAAATACTTCTTTCCAGCTCTGTCACCTGAAAGAAGCATTGTTTTGGCCTTTTATCAATGTGGCATCATATATATATATTGCTATTTCGGAAACTAGCCATTTCACCGATAAATATCATCGAAATTAAAGGAGTTTAACTTCTTAGCACCATCCCTCCAATGCTATTTTGAACATAGATTTTATTTGGATATGCTACTGAATCGACCCTACAGGAATTTTGGAGCCGCGCACTCTATGTAATGTAAATGTAAAAATCTAACTTAAAAAAATTAAAGAGGGCGCTACTGAAATTATTTTTGGTGGCTCCGCTGAAAGCATCACTACTAAGTATCAGAATTTAATATTCGAAACACGTGTCTGGTGCATGGAAATTGGTTTGGAATTTTCTTCAAGAAGGTATAGAGTTGGAACCCTTCGACATTTCCATTTTAAAATTGAAGAACTGAAGACATACTTAAAAAGTAATAACAATTCTGAATTGAAGTTATGGAAAATTGGAGATATATATACATGTAGGTTAAGTTGGAATTGAGTGCTACAGACTTCACGAAAATCAAGGTATAGATGTAACATGATTTGTTTTTGTTTTCATCTCACTTGATCCATTCTTATGATGTCCATCAATCAATAATTGTCTTCTGATCCATCTCTTATGCTTATAAACGTCTAAGAATTACAAAATGCTAAAGAAAATGAAAGAAAAGTGAATTCAAACACAGAAAAAATTAGGTATATATACATATAGGTTTAGCTGGAATTCTAATCACACAAATTAAGGTAAGGATGTACCTATAGTTTGCATTCTATTAATTATGTGATGTCAATTGAAAATTATTGCTATCTGGTGAATATCTGATCAATTTTAAAAGATGAAGAAATTCAGACCTAATGAATGAGTATTTAGAAATCTATATTTAAAACAGGAAAAATTGAGGTTTTATACATGTAGATTTAGGTCGAAATTTACATCACAGACACTTCGATATTATTAATATAGACACTTATTTCACGTTGCAGTGTGGAGCAGATTATAACTATCAACCATATGCTGTCATGTGGGATGAGAAAAGCCCACCCGAGGGGTCTGGTTTCTGGTCTTTGAACGAGGCTTGCCGAGGGTGGGCTTTTCTCATCCCACATGACAAACATATGGTTGATCGTTTTTCTCCCATTTCTAGGGGTCTTTCTTGAAATTCCACGAAATCATGAAAACGTCAACTTTATCGAATTCGAAAAATAAAGGA
Organism: Pinctada imbricata; assembly: GCA_033119305.1. NCBI lineage: Eukaryota > Metazoa > Mollusca > Bivalvia > Pterioida > Pteriidae > Pinctada > Pinctada imbricata. Next base: position 39,157,515 of record VSWD01000009.1, on the reverse strand, counting down.
ATATTCGTTTTCAGCGCCCTCAAAAATGGTTTATTCTAAAAGAATAAACCGTGGTCCTTAGCATTAATCGATTTAGTAAGAATTCGAATGTAGTAAAAAGAGTTTTAAAACGACGTTTTTGTTGAGAGGTCGCCGCTTTCGGTGCAAAAATCATGACGTCACAATGGATAACAACGACGTCACAATATGTATACGGCCGACGTCAAAAGTCACGCGAGGTACATGTGAGATACAGTAACCCTACATGACGCGTCGCTATGGGCAAACTCTATCCCACATGGGGGCAAATGGGAGAAAAAATCGTTCCCCGTGGCCTGATGTTTGTCAAGTGTATCAAATACTTCTTTCCAGCTCTGTCACCTGAAAGAAGCATTGTTTTGGCCTTTTATCAATGTGACATCATATATATATATTGCTATTTCAGAAACTAGCCATTTCACCGATAAATATCATCGAAATTAAAGGAGTTTAACATCTTAGCACCATCCCTCCAATGCTATTTTGAACATAGATTTTATTTGGATATGCTACTGAATCGACCCTACAGGAAATTTGGAGCCGCACTCTATGTAATGTAAATGTTAAAATCTAACTTAAAAGATTAAAGAGGGCGCTACTGAAATTATTTTTGGTGGCTCCGCTGAAAGCATCACTATCAGAATTTTATATTCGAAACACGTGTCTGGTGCATGGAAATTGGTTTGGAATATTCTTCAAGAAGGTATAGGTTGGAACCCTTCGACATTATTCGAAAGAATTAAGTATATAC